>VZTL01049206.1:9714-23941 GCA_013400535.1 Scopus umbretta | reverse complement strand
GACACCCTCGTTCTAACAGTTTCAACACATGTAAGCAAAGGATTTTTTTGCACAGGGCAACCCCATGCTGCTCTGTTTACACATCCAAACAAATCACACAGCCCTGCCACGTTTGCATCACTATGTTCCCAGGCTCTTCAGGTAGCTGTGGCAAAGGGACCGTGCAGGGAAGCTGGGCAGGACATGCACAAGCAGCACTGCAGGATGATTCATTGCAGGGTGGAAAAAACAGGGAACAGTGAACTGGCCAAACGATGTGTGATCTCTGGGTAGCGGCAAAAGGAACAGACAAATGGGTTTCTTACAAAGATAGAGCTTGGGTAGGTGCTGTGTATTCTGGTCCATGGCAATTCTGGACCTATATGATACATAGCTACTGAGTCACCCAAACATGATACAAGAATCCTGTCTCTAAGACTTAGCCTCTCTGGGTTAGTTTGGTATATCTAAGTCTCAAGCAGTAACCCTTGTTAATGAAACAAAATTTTACTAAGGTATTTACTATTTACTGTTTGCTTTTGTTTGGAAAAGCTAATCGTGGTTGCAATATAATGGCATTTATAATTGCCATTTTCCTTATCTCTAGCTAAAGGAGCTTGCTTTTTAAAATATACTTAATTTATGTCACGTGATTGAAAGTAATTTCCTCTGTATAAACAAGAGGTGAGTAAAGAATGAAAGCAGTGTTAAGGAGACTTCAGGATATGTGAAACCTGAGTTCAGAGCACAGACAGGCCAGTAAAAGAGGTCAAGAGGATACATAAATTGTGATAAGTTTTTGTGGCCTTTGGGATGAGACACAGTTTTTTGGCTTATAAGAAATTCCTTATGTGAAATTAGACTGTTGCTAGCACAGCTGTCTTACCAAATTTCATTTCACAGTAGACATCAAAAGCTTCTGAGCTGTTGGGCTTAATAGTGTAAACACCACTGGACCGCATGCCACTGTTATAAAGAGCAGTGCAGTCAGGAGCAGCACCTAGGAAAGCAAACAGCAGACAATTACAAATCCTGGTTTGGATGTGGTAAGTTTTAATCCAGCTTTGTAACTTGAATTTCTATATGGGAAAGAGCCAAAACAAAAACTAGAACAGCCTTTTTAGTAATTTTATTTTATAATAAATGTTATGAAATGGACAGACTGCTTTGGGTTTGTTAGTACAGCTACCAAGTTGTATGTAGGTTGGACCGCCTATGTTTTTTAAGTTAAGCAAGGTTTCAGTTTAGGTAATTTTGGAAAGTTTGTAAGGTCTAAGACCAGACTCTGGCAAATGGATTTTCCTACCCCTTGTAAAGTTCCCAATAAATACTGTTCCCATTGCTGTAGTTTGAAAATGCCTCTCAACTTTAAAGAAAGCTCTTCCAAATCTTAGAATTAGCCAGCATGAAGTAAATTAGTTCTCTGTTCATACTCTCCAAGACAGGCATGTCAGAAGTGTCAGTAAAAAGATGGTCACAGAACATGTTTACAAGGGGTGGATGGAGGCTGAATGTTGAGGACAGGATTACTGAATTATTGGACATTGTTCCTGTTTGTCACCCCAGAGACAAGTACATGTACAGTGGGGCTAAGTAGATGATAGCATTTTTTCCAAAGCACAAAATTTAGCTCCTTCCTACAGCGCTGTATATACATAAGTCTTTTGCTTTTGATCTTTGTTAAAAATAAATGCAAAAACTTTCACAGAGAATACTGCGAATTCAATATATTGTGTAGTCATGTCTAAGAGATAAGGTCTCACCGTCAGATTTGTATGTTACAGCTGTGGCATTGCGCACAGGAAAGGGGATGGCCTCAGGTTCTGTTTGCTCTCCCGTGAAGGAGTTCTCTGCGAGTTCCTGGAGCTCTATGTGGTTTAGCTAAAAGAACCGTAATTACAGACTGTTAATTTCCCAAGGCTCTGAAATTATGAGATTCATGTATCAAGCTGAACAATGTCATGCAGAGAATATTTTTTCTTGTGAATGCAATCCTTTAGAATGCCCAACATAACATAAAAATATTACATATTTTTACAACAATTTACAATAATAATTTACAACATAAAAATAACTTTAGAATGGCACTGGTGGATTTCAGTTGCATGAAAGTCAGCTGTGCCACTGCTTAAAACAAGGTAGGATTCATGAGGCGAGTAAATGACCCGTTCTCATGAGGTGCACCTTAATAGGCAAACATATTTAACTTATTTCCTCAGGTGACATCACTTAGACAAATAATACCAACATCTAAAGAGCACAGAACCCGCAGTTCCTTAGGCTGAAATGCATTTTCCTTTTATAGCCTCCTCTTAGGAATAAATTACGTATGAACATGTCAGTTATACCCAGTGTTACAGTGACATGTGTTGAACTGCAGAACATGGCTTCCTATTGGACTGGATATTCAAAAAGAGGAAGGAGATTGAAAGTAATGATACTTAGAAGACTAATGGAATAACAATAATATGATAGATAATAAGAGAAGAAAAAAGGCAATTAGCAGTCGGAAAATACAGCAGCCTGGTATTGATAGATGGTATTTCAAAGCTGTGTTCTCAGTCATTGTGTGCCTGGCCATAGCCCCCTGCCTGGCAGCAGAGCAGTCTCTCACCCAAAAAGATACCTGTTTGCAGTCAAAAGTGTTTATACCCTCCTCTACATCCCCAAGCTGTGAACAAGAGGGATGGCTGACCCAAATGAATGGTTGGGCCATTGACTCCTTCAGTGTTAGGAGAGATGACAAGTTCTGAAAAGAGAAATAGAGATGGTTCCTGTACCTTGTCCTCCAGCTCCATTATTTGGTTGTGCTGTTTGTCGAGTTGCACATGTTGGTCCTCTACGATTTTGAGAAGCTGCTTGATGTGGTTGTCCTGCTGCTCCACGAAAGCCTAAGGACAGGAAGGGAGGGAGAAGGGTTGTGGTTAGAAGCACAGAAGACGTTCACACTGGCACTGCCTCCATAACTGGGGGCAGTCATGGGGCCAGTTTTGAAAGGCACAGACCATTTAACATTGCCTTTCCTTTTCCAAAGGGTTGTCTGCTTTGCATCTGAAGGGGTGAATTTCTTTGCCTCTGAAGTGAACATCCGGGTTTTTTGAGACAAACCACTGGCAGCTTGGTAGACCTTTTTTGTTGTTGCTATTCTCCTTCCATTTTCATGTCTAGAACAATTATGTTCCGTGAAGTTGGCCCTTGATTCAAACTGGATGTTTGTCATTGATCAAAAAAGGGAACAATCCCTAGCATTTAGGGTGTTAGCTTGGGATTTGGGAGATCTGGATTCATCTTTCTGCTTTGACACAAACACCCAGTATTTTCTCACACAAGTTACTTAACCTTCTTATGTTTCTGCAAAATACAATTAATACTTCCTTTTCCATAGGAAACCTTATACCCACCTAAATACTTTCATGTATTAACGTTAAGTCTATTAACCTTGCAAGGTTCTTTGGTCCTGGAGGTCATATAGATATCCCTCTCTAAAGGTTTAAACTTCCTGGGGTTTTTTTGCAGGCAGTTCCTAGTGCATTGATTTGTAACGAGATGATGACATACAAGCCTATGGGCTTGGTAATAACATTATTCTCCTGATTGCAAAAATTTTTTATCATTATTATTACAGAATTTCTTGAAACTGATTTGCAAAAAAACACTGAAAAAGATACAGAGCCGTATAATTTCACAATTTTCTCACTGATTTCACTGGGGAATTTTACTGCAAAATAGTATGTCAGATTAAGACAGTGATTTATTTCTCAAAATACACAGTAGTACTACAGTGAAGAGGAAGGGAAAACATGAGCTTCTATTGCATAACTACCAATAATAGCATTACAATTTACTTTAGCTTTCTGTGTCAGGGGCTTTCACAAGTCTACTTACTTTGAGTGAAGAAATGTCTTTTGTCTCTTGCATTGAAGGCTGGATAATGGCCAGTTTAGTGACTTTGTCTTCCAGTCCCCATACTTTCTCTTGCAGCTGGATTTTGTTTTGTATGAGGTCTTCAATCTTCGAATTCATCTCCTGTGAGAGATTCTTTATCTCTTCATTGTTGATTTGCAGTCTGGCCGTAGTTTGTCTGAGCTGTTCTTCTTCTTCTTTAATTTCACTAGTTTGCAGTGAGAGCTCATAAAAGGACCTATCAAAAATGTAAAGTTTTTGAAAGATGTCATTCATCTGCCCCTTTGTCTTATGGACAAAGTCTTTAAGACCATGCCCAAGCTGGAGGAGTCCATTGGCTAAGATTCGTACATCGTCTAACATGGCAAATCTTGACTTTGTCTCGGGAGATGTAGCGGAATCAAAGGAGGAATAATCCTTCTCACCTCTAGCTGAAAGAGCAAGCAGGGCAATGAATAGAAAGACTAGAATGATTTTCATGTTTTCTGCTCCTGATACTCTTTGGTTGTTCAGGATGCAGAGACTTTTCCTACTAACAGTTTTTGCTGTGTGACTGTTCTGGATTGAAGAATTTGATCTATTTATACTCCTCTTCATTTTGGAAGAGGCAGACCGACGAGTTGATCATTAAACTGTGTGTATTTGAACGAATGTAACCCCTCTTGAATGTAGGTTGATATCTGGGAAGATAAAACTGAGAGACGGGCATGTTGCTGATTAAATTGGTTCTGAACTTTTCCATCTGCCAGACCTTCTGTTATAAAATGTTATTGATGACATAGTGTTTTTCACACAATGCTTTTTAATAGATTAATTTTGGGTCGTAATCTTGATAAGGGCCTAAATTGCTTCTTGTTTGTGTTGTATGATTCTTTTTATTGCCTCAGGAGTATAAAAGGGTCTACCATACTTAAGAGCACTGGACGCTGTATTTCAGGTTGTGCAGGTCCTTGATAAGCTGTGGAAGGGCAAAATATTCCCAGGTGATTCACACAACTTGATTCTCAGCTTCTACCATTTTCTGATGTAACTCATTGTGCTGCAGTGGATTTACTTGTCATCTGGTTCAGATTAAGTGAGAAAGAGAGAATTAGGTCCAGAGATTGCCTGGATGTGATTCTGCTATGTTAAGGTTTGTGCAGTAATTTACACCGTATAAAACTTATTTTTTAAGAGCTGCTTTCCAGAGGTGGGTTGAGATAAATAATACCTCACTTATATTTCTCACCTTACCATTCTTCTTACTGTTTAAGATTCACACTACATAAAGCAAGTCTACAAGTACTCTGAAATAAATGCCCTCTTCTGCAGTGGGTCTCTGCATGGAAGCATATATGTTTTTTGAGTAGTATTGCAGTATGAATGAAAGGTATTTTTCGTTCTGGAATCACTCATAGCAATCCAAGAAACCAAAATCAATCCATGCATAACATAGGCTGTACTTTGGAGAGTTTTCAGGTTTTTGCTAGATTCTTGTACGCTTAGTAATTCTTCCCCTGGACTTTTTGTTATTGTTGTTCATGTACATATGCACGCATGATATGAAGCATCAATAGAAAAATTATTTTAAAATCAATTTGTCATCTCATATGTTGAACTTCCTGTGTGATAAAGGGTTGATAACTTGCAGGTAACCTCACCACCCATAGTTAAATAACTTGAAAGTGTTTTTGATCTCCAATTAATTGGTAGAGAGTATTTTGTACCAGTATGATTTGGATCACACTTACTGGAGTATCTGCATGAAGTATAGAAAAACAGCAGGAGCATGTAGATCATCAGGCCTGGCACTGGGACGAGTGGGGATTTGTTCAAAGAGAATCTGCTGGCATAGAGTGAAAGCAAATGCAGGAATTATCCTTAAATACAAACAATAATCACTATTCTATACCAGGAAGCAGCACTGCGTTTTCACAACCCAAAGGTGCAGTTCTGTCCCATAACAAAAACAAGCCAGTAATTTTTCATCTCACAAGGTGTCTCACTGTAGCAGACAGTCTTGAAGGTCCTCATTCTTGTACACTGCTGAGACCAAGTACCAAGAATTGTCTCATAGGGAGCAAACCTGTGAAGGCAAAGGGATAAGTAAGACTTTCCTTTTTCTGCTCTATTTTGGATATTTGTGAATTCACAGCATCAAAAAGGCTGTGACCAATCAGGAATTGTGTCTCAAGCATAATTTTAAAACACTTGAGCAAAGCAGGAAAGTAATGACTTAAAAATTGCTGAGCACTGAGAATTTTGTGGATCCTGGCCTGAGGTCTCAGCTCTGGCTGCACCATGCAGAGAGCTGGGGAATGGGAGGGCAAGGACAGCTCTGCGCCCTGGCATGTAGTGCTGCCAAGGATCAGAGCAGCCTTTGCTTCATTTGAAATTGCAGGTTGCTGTTAACAGGCTTTTCAGATACTTCAGCTAGACAGTCCTTTTGCCTTTCAGGACAGACTGAAGAGCTATGAAGAGGCCTGAGATATGTGCAGGCCCATGCAGATACCACAATGCTTACCTAGTTCTGTTGAATTCTCTGCAGCTTGCATTAAATCGGGTCAGAAATGCGCACATGTAAGATGCAGAAAGAATGACTTTTATCAATTAAGTGTCTGTCTGGTTCTCTGTTGACAACTCTTGTAAAGCCACAGTTGGCTGAGCCTGGCCAGCTGAGACTGGGCTGTATCTGCTCACTGTTGGCAGATGTAACATGTGGTGGAGAAGAGTTATTTGCTTAATTACTCATCTGAGCCTGGAAGACTATAGGCAAGCGAGATGTTTGGTTATGGGCTGTTCATTATTGCTCCTGTACATCCATTCACTTGCTGATCATTTATTTTGCACTGAATATTTGGTGCATTGATGAAAACATGATGGCCCCTTTATTTCTAAAGTAACACAAGTCACTCATTGGAGACTGACTGGTTGAACACATTCAGGATGTAAACAAGCAACCAAGAGGTGAGCAAAGTGCTAAGACTTACTGCTGTGTCACAGAGCTCATGCCACTGTCAGATCTCCAGGTGGGCAGTGTGAGTGAAGTTGTTTCGTACAGAAAAATGAGAGGGAGTTAGGACCGTGCATTTGTTTCTTCTCTGATGCTTAGAGATACAGCAGTCCACAACCCAAGACCACCAGTGACTGCAGTGGAGCATCTCACAGGTTCAAAGTTATACACGTATGTGTTAGTCCATGTTGGGAGTTCAGAGTCAGGTGTATTATGGTTGGTGCTGCTTATTCAATGGATAAGTATTACACTGGCTTGGCCAGTGGGGAGTCTGCTGTATTCCTAACTCAGGTGCGTCTCAGCAGTATTGCACTTGGGGTGGGTAGGTTTGTCATCAGGCGGAGCAAAGTAAAAAATATTCTAGTGAGAAGTTGAGAAGCTCAGTCTACATAGAGATGCAGAATTGAAGAGGGACTTTTGCTAAAATGAAACACTGTTTAATCTTTCTGTTTCTGCCTTTTTATTGGCACTTTATTTTAACTCCACATGTAAAAGTCTAGTAAGTAGGGCTCAAATGGTAATCATTATATTCATTCTTAATTTTACTGTGATAGTGTTTATCATGATTAATTCCGTGATCTGCATGGCATTGGGCTTTATTCCAGAGATCTAGCTTTGACAAAGTTCATTGCTTTCAAAAGGAATGTCCATGAGGTTCTAGTCTACAAGAAGCTGTTTAGTGGAAGGCTATTGTGCCCTATTAAAATCTGCATTTTTTTCAGATTAGTTTCTAAAGAAACTCATCAAAACAGTATTTACTCAACCCTACTAAAAATCTGTTAGAAAAAGTGTTAGAACGAATAGGGTTATTCATGGGATGGTGATCAGCCTGGAGGGTTTTCTCATTTGTTAGTATCAATGGAAATGTATGAAGAGCTGTTCAAATGGGTCGGGGGGGAAGCATGTGCAGGATCTGGACGGCACTTACATTGTGCCATTGTGGGAAGTTGTTAGGCTTCTTAACACTTTAACTCTGAGAGGTTTGGTATTTTTTGCTTTGAATGGTAGATCAAGATACATTGTACCTGATAACCCTATTAAACAGTTCCAATGTTTAAAAAAGTAAGATAAGCATGGGCTTTTGAAGGATTTATATTTTCTATAGGGGAACTCCTTGGGGTTTCACTTGTGTAGATGAAGTTCAGGTATGGTTTTTATCTGGGCCTGACACTGCTCTGTAATAGGGAACAAAGTCCAGCCTCTGGCATCTGACACAGGGATTTTGGGCTGCAAAACTTGAAGAACTGGTTGCAAAATTAAAGAAAAAAAAAAAAGTACAAACTTTCTGCAGTCCACTTCAAAGCACTTGAGTGGCTTTGGTTTTACAGGGTTTCAAATTAATCATTTATTGTTGTTTTAGCTATTTCTTACAAGAAGTCTTTCTCAGTTTTGTTTTAAATAGTTTTGAATTCTTCCTAACCCCATCACCCCCCAAAATCTTTATTCTTGGCTTAGTCTTCAGAAAAACATAGGCGGTTACTCAAGAAACAGCAATAACCAAGCAACTGGAGAACAGACATTTTACCAGGTTTCTGCAGCTTGAGAAGTTCCTGCATGTCACTGTGCGCTGCCCGTTCCTGTGCCACAGTTGTCACGGCTCAGCTGGTGCACGGTAGCTCAGCAATCTACAGCAGCTTGCTTGTGCTGGGGTGCTGCTCAGACATGACGCTACCCTTTAGAAAGTTTTGTTTTCCAAATGGAAAAGGCAGTCAGAAGGCTCTGATGTCAAATATTAAAAAAGCATGAGTGGCTGCCAAGCATGTTTCCATATTAATGCCAGTGCCAATAAAGTCAAGCAGTGATAAGCTCACTACGAAATACCACCCTTAGATGTCACAGCACTCACAGAGTCCGTAAGAAAAGCAGGACACAGAAAAGCAGAGGGGAGAAAGCCTGGTGTGATTCATCCGTAAGATTCGGGGGCTGTAGAATCCATAAGGGGGAATCCTGCCTCTGAGAGCTGTTAGCCCAGTCAAGAAAAGATGTATATAACAAACATGATCCTGAAGATCTTTCATGCACCTGGGTGACCCTTATTAAATGGGCTTTAAATGATTTTTATAGTAGGAATAAAGCAAAGAAAAAGGTCTCTGGGTTTTACTGGAAAGGGAAATTTTCATAATAGTTAGACATTCCCTTTAAGAGTTAGGATCAGCTCTTAGTGTTTTAAAACCTTTATGAAGGATTTTGCAAAATGGCTGCAATCACACTATATAAATATTTAGAGGAGTGCCTGGTGCCATTATTTCCATGGCTTGGGAAGCCTTTGCACTTTAGCAGTTCATTTTATGGAGGTAAAAGTACTTTTGAGATCTGTTTGAGATAATAGTAGAAGCTTTGCATACATTTTGCATAGCATTTTAATAAAAGCTCCACAAGTCCTTGGGTTTAAAGCTTCTGCCTGAAACTTTTGTTGATAGAAATATGCAGATAGTGTCATCAAGAAGTACCTGTTACCTAGAAGCATAAGGACTAGCCGTCCTTTTGTTTAATCAGTGTATGCTTAACATGGTTGTTGGTGTTGCAGTGTTATTTTCATGGTCAATCCCTTCTCCTCCCTTTATCCTTTCCGTAGAGAATTGAACACTGTGACATGAGACCTCCCCACAGTATCTGGCCCACCAGAAAGTTGCTCTCTCCTCTTGCTTCCCACTGCCTTTGCATAATAGAGGTCCTCTGTTGATTTCCGAAGACTACATTCAGTGCCATGCCACTTACTTTGCCTTTAAAAGCTCAGCAGCTTTGATGCCTATCATCTCACCTGTGCAGTGAGGCAGTTTCTGCCATCACTTGCACAGAAGTCTTGCTTCACTTTTTTAGAGGATAGTGGATACACCTCTGGTGTCCTACGAAGTCTACTGAGCCCAGGTATTTGTGCACACAAATGTTGAGAACTTGAGATGTAAAGGGAAGAGGGTAACAGGGGAGAAACCAAGAAGTCAGCCTCCCAGAGTGGCTGTT
The DNA here is from genome assembly GCA_013400535.1 of Scopus umbretta. NCBI lineage: Eukaryota > Metazoa > Chordata > Aves > Pelecaniformes > Scopidae > Scopus > Scopus umbretta. Next base: position 14,106 of record VZTL01049206.1, on the reverse strand, counting down.
AGACAGGGGCATCGGTTCCTTCAAGAGATTTATAGCATTCCTATCGGTTTTTCAGCCATGAATCTCTTTCCATGGCTCCTGTAACTGTGCTTATGGCAGACAGGAAGATCTGTGGCTTTTACCTATGTACGGTAAGGTAAAATAGGATTTTTCATTTGAGGTCACATTCTGACGTGCTAGCGGGGAAGTTTTTCCCCTCTCTATATGTAAATTCTCAACAGAAGAATGATGCCTGTAATAGGAAACCCTCTGGAGAGAAGCTGCCTGAACAGGAGCAAGCATCCAGCTCTCCCCTGTCTTACAGTGGGATCTGTGCATCTGAACTCTGTAAGCAACATGAGCTTCTTCCTAATGAGATGCAGGATAATTGCCCTTTGAGCCTTCCACATGACAAGGGCTTGAAAGGCGATGAAGAGGGGTCCATTTCCTCCGGTGCCTGTGGTTACGAATGCAGCTAAAGCCTGGCCTGACATGTAATATCAGCTGTAAAGTCTGCTTGCAGGTCTCTAGCGCCCTCTTTCTAGAGTGGCATCAAACTGGGGAAATGTCTCCTTTGCTCCCAGGAGGCCAAGCTGTAGCAGAAGAGGTGGTAGGAGAACTGCCAGCTTGGTTTAGGCTCCTCTCTGCTATTCAGCATAAATCAGTCCTAAGTATAAGACTGCTTTTAATATAGGATTCCTGTAGCCTGGCTTCACAAATACATTAAATCCTTCTCTTAAGCACTAATAATACTTAATAAAAGGTTTATGAGCAATGTACCTTTTAGAGTAAATTTTCATATCCATTTTCATTTTAAAAAGAACATCGAGGAGCAAATGTATTCATGCCAGAATAAAGTAATTTAGTAGAGTCACAAAAATGGCACAGGCCCCTTCTGAAATAGTAAGAGAGTGTTGATTAGGCAAAGTGACCAATGGGAATGGGATTCAAAAACTTAATTCGCCATGAAGGACTTGAAAGGGAAGAAATTCCCACATGCCAGCTAAGCATATTCCTCTGCCTGGAGGGGTGAAAAAAAGCCCATCTTCATAATGCTGCCCTGTATAGCCTTCTGGAGCTATATGCTGGACTGCTCTATATAGGTGCTGACCTGGAGGTGGCACCTTTTTCTTCAGAGGCTCTTAGAGAATTCTTCAGGACTAGCATTAGCCCATGTTTCTACAGATGGGAGTATCCATGGGTATCGGGGAGCAAACAGAGTTGCCATCAGAACCAAGTCCTTGGGTGGGATTCATTTGCTGAAACATTGACATAATAGCCCAATTTCAGACAGCCTAGGGCAGCCCACCTTGCCAGCTGCTCCTCCAGGAAAGTGACCCAGTGCCAGCCCAGTGCAGGTTTTTAGGCTACACATGGCATCTAAAAAGGCACCGGGTGACTTCACTGAGCAACCAAATCACTGCCCTCCTGACAATCAAAAAAAAGGTCTTTTTCTTTTCAATATACTGTTTCCAGCATTCTGTAGCGGCTGCTTTATTATGCTTAAAATGTACTACTGTGCTCCTCACTGCAGTTTTCTGTGCCCATCTGTTGTCTCTTGTCTCTCTGGGACAAGGAACAGTTGGAAACTACTTACAAATTGTGTTCCGATTCACTGAATAGTTCCCAGAGGGGGATGGGGGAGGGAACATCTTTTACCTCCTGCCTTACAAGTCACATCTTGTTACAGAATTGGTTACTTCAGTGTTTGGGCAAAATGCAACCCACCAGTCTTCTGTCCCTAGCAGATGCAAGGCAGCAACATGAACCTCTCATGTAACCATTGGGCTGCCAAGTAGCCTGTAGTGAGCATCCCTCTTGGTCCCTCCTGTTGGAGCCGTAGGAACAAGGGTGTCCGAGGGGGAATGATATGCTGGTCTGGTGGGCAGGGCTGTTGGGGTGATGGATAGGGGATTTCCAGGCTGACTTTTTAAAAGACATATAATAATTCATGCACTTTTTCTTGTTTGGGGGCAAAAGAAGGTATATTTCCTTTGAATAATTGAGTACGTTGAGTGGAACGGTTCAGGGACTGTTGTCTTTTTTGTCTTTATAGCAACATGCAAGGGACTTTCTGTGGCATAAATTACTTGCTTGTAGGGCAGGTGGGACAGTTTTGTGAATGTTGTGTGAATCCAACTTGCCCTTTATTGGCAGGGTCTCAGCAGGGCTAAAAGGATGGAAAATATTGCAGAATTTTGCATCTCATCACTATTGCATTTAAGGGAATCATGGACTTGGAGAAATGGGCCATGAAGAGGCTTCCAAAATGTGTCCCCCAGCCGGTAAAGGTTGAAGTTGTCTATAAACCAATCTGGACAGGTGTCTGCCTCACCTGTCCTCAAAAGGTACTGGAAAATGGAGATTTCTCCCTCCCCAGGCAATTTGTTCTACTGCTTAACTAGACTTATGGTCAGAACATTTTCCCTCACATCTAACTAAATCTCCTGTGCTGTAATTTCAGGCTGTTATGTCCTGCCTTATTCCCAGTGGATGTGATGATCACTTTATTACTTCAGTCTTTGCAGCAGTTCTTTAGGTACCTGGGAGTGTTGTCATTACCTGTGGCTCCAGACATTCCCTCAAAACTAAACACTCCTGAATCAGTCTGGGTATTCCTGCTGTTTTCCAGAGCTACTAACTATTCTTGCATCTCAGCTGTTTTAGTTGATCCCCATCCTTCCCAAAGTGTGGTATTCAGGCATGGAATCGGAGACACTGTTCCATCTGAGTCATTGCAAAGATTATGCTACAGATACCCATTTAGTTTAATCAATTTTCAGAGGAGAAATGTAACCTGAAGTCATCGTGATGTAAGGAAATTTTTTTATTAAAAAAAAAGGAAAGAAAAAGGACAGGTCACAAACAAGGAAGGTATTTAACAGGAGCTAGCTGCTCTGTGATGAACAAATAAACACTTCTCTGTGCTTTTCTAGTCATATGTTTTCTTTTCACTCGAGCTTCTTAGATTGTAGAATCATTGGTAAATTTTTAGATGTATTTTGCAAGCACCCTTATAAACGGAACTATCTCAAAGTATGATGGCAGTTTAAAAAATTGTGACTTTTGATGTCTAAAATAACGAGTCATTATCAAATCACTTGTATGGGTGTGCACTTATGTTGAAGAGAAGACCATGTGGCTAATGGAAAATGTCAAACCCTTCACTTTGACTCTCTTGAGTGTTTCATAGAGGCTTAAATAATATTAATAAAAGTGTGAACCTTCTCATTCTGACATGGGGATGCTCACTTGATGCCTTTGTCTCTCGCAGGAATCTTCTGTATGTGTATCCCCAGAGCCTTAACTTTGCCAACCGCCAAGGATCTGCCAGGAATATCACTGTAAAAGTCCAGTTCATGTATGGAGAGGACCCAAGCAATGCTATGCCGGTGAGGGAAGTACTTTGTGCTCCATGTCAATGCTGCATGCCAATAAGGCAGAGTATGTGTTGCAGTCGTAAAATCCCTGTGTTAAGAAAACCTTGCTGAAATACATTTCAAAATAACAAGTTCAGGGGAATATAAAATTAGAATACTTCAGAACAAAGAGTGCATTTATATAGAGTTTGCAAAGCAACAATGTAGTAGCTAGTATTTTTACCTGAGATGTTTGCAGTGGACATCCTTGTGTTTGTTTTGGAATAGCATCTTTGCTTCCATGTCAAAAAAATTGAAGGTGAACATTATACTTGTGTTCAGGGCCAGAAGTGATCAGTACTTGGTGAAGCTATGCATAGGGGTGGTTACATTCATCAGTTCTTCAGCCTTATCTGTGTGCATGTGTCACAGGGATTATTAAAATTGTGAACTTTTCAGTGACTAAGTACAACATTGCATAAAAATGAAGGGGCATGTAACAAGCAGATGTAACTGTGCACGGCTGCACAGACTCGTGAATGGAGCTGTAAATGTCTCTGCGGGATTACGGAACAAATTCTTGGCACAGTTTTATAGGGGGATTTCTGTGTTTCTTTTCCTCTTTGCAGGTCATCTTTGGCAAATCTAGCTGTCCTGAATTTTCCAAAGAAGCATATACAGCCGTAGTATATCACAACAGGTAAAACACATGACAGCTTGTGAAAGGATATGGCCCCGTATGGATAGCATGATTCCACCCAAAGGAAGTTTTACCAGTGTGAAAGTGGAGTAACTCACCAGTGACTCTGTCTCAGTGTTAATTAACAATGACTATCTGCATAGCACTCACAACAACCGCAGGGTCAGTTGATACTGTTGTCGGTTTTGTGATGACTAGGTGTTGTGGTTTAACCCCAGCCGGCAACTAAGCACCACACAGCTGCTCGCTCACCCTCCCCCCCTCCAGTGGGATGGGGGAGAGAATCAGGAAGAAAAAAGTAAAACCCGTGGGTTGCGATAAAGGGAATTTAATAGGACAGCAGAGGAAGAGGAG
>VZTL01049204.1:0-12446 GCA_013400535.1 Scopus umbretta | reverse complement strand
TTTTTTTTTAAATTCCCTCTACTCTCTTGTCTCTAAGTAACCTCAACCTTATCAAAACAGAAAGCTTCACTGGCAGTGAATATATAGTGGATATAGTTTTGCATGTCTGGTAGAGTGATCCAGGATTTACTAGCAATATTTTAGTGAGGAGAGGAGAAATAATTGTAGTTCTAGTAAGACTGAAGACAGCTTACCCTTTTCTTGATAAAAAGACTGCTGTTTGAACCTGCCAGACTTGCTCTCTGCTTCTGACCTATAATCAAACTCTTCTTTTATTTCCAGAAAGGAATTGCAAAAGTTTAATCTGAAATTTGACTGGTGTTAGACAACCTTTCCGTTATGAAGGAACATAGGTTTTGCCTATAGATATTCCTCTACAGAGCCAAGCATGATGCATGCACCAGTAACCAATCAATTATGGATGCTCTAAAGAAAGACATAAAAACTGAAGCTGATCAATACTTCTTCATCAAAACATTTTCTAGAAGAAAAATAGGACTTTTGGTTAGAAATCCTAGGTTTCAACTGAAAAATACAACAATGCTTTCACTAACAGCAGTAAATGCAAAGTAGTGGCTTTAGTCGGGGAAGTAAAGGTGAGGGAAAGGTAAACAGGCTAAAGAGAAGCTACAAATTGTGGAGATACTTTTTCAGGGAATTGACAGAAAGGGGGAGGAAAACTTTTGAAACTGTCCCAGGACAAATATGGAGACATTTCTGGACCAGTCCTTGACAAAACCCATCATGCAATTAAGCAGTACTGGTGCAAAGTGTTCATCAGTAAACTGCCTAGATGCTGTATCTCTAATAAAATTCATGAAACCATTAGGGACTTACACTTATCCTTCTTTCTCAGCCCAATTGTTTGTAAACGTTAACTTGTCATAAAGAACAGAACCCTTTTATGCACTAAGAACTAATGCCAGAGAGTATGTTATTTCACTAACACACATTTTGAAATGGAAAGCACTTAATGAATTACTTGGCTCTTTAGAAAAATCAGGTTCAGGTTTTACTAGCTGACATTTTGCATGTGACAGTCCCAGAGTCTTTGTCCAGTCTAGATCCTTACACATGACACAGCAGGGAACACATACATTGTTTTCCACTAGTCCCTTTTCTAAGGTTTTTGCAGGAGATTTTAATACTATCTTCTGCTTGTTGCCCCATGGACATGCCACCAAGGATATGCACTACCAAAGTATCCTCTTAAATGAGGGCTACCATATCTTCGATACTCTACGTTATCAGATAGCTATGACAAGATATCTACCCAATTATCGCCTTTAACAGCTTCTCAACCACACTCGTGCCTGCCAGGTTCTTTAATGTGGCACAGCATTGTTGATATCTCATGAAAGAAAAGAGTCATTGGACAGATGGGACAGCTCTCTCCAGCAGTGCTATTGCCAGCAAGATGTGTAACCAACACTCCCACAAACCTGCTATTAAATTTTCCAATAATTGGTGTCCTTAGATTTTGCTAGGCTGCTGTAACAGGCCTTTACAGAAAAGCTGTCCAGAGAAAAACTTATCTGGACTGCAGTGGGTTTAGGATCTGGCTAAAATAACACTAAGGAATAAATACTTTTTAATACTGCATTTATTTTACACGTAAGAACCAAAAATAAGCAGAATTGCTGGGAAAAGGAATGTACCCAATTTTTACCTTGATGTTTTTTTGTTTGTTTTTGGTAGCATTTAAAGTTCCATATACAAGGTTCAGTGTGGACACAACCAGGAGGCTCCATCTCCTATTCTCCTCCCACCTGATAAAGAGAACAGAGAAGATGTAACAAACTGACTCACAGAATCATTCAGGTTGGAAGGCACTGCAGGAGGTCCAGCCTCCTGCACAAAGCAAGGTTAACATTGAATTCACATCAGGTATCTCAGAGTTTTGAAAACCTCCAGGGTCATAGACTCCACAAGCCCTCTGTGCAACCTGTTCCAGTATCCAACAACCCTCACAAAAGAAAACAAAAGAGCAAACCACCTTATATGCCGTCAGAGAGTCCATTTCATTTAATAAGCACTATCTCCAGTTCTCAAACCATGCACATTAATAAAGAAGAGTAAAGACTTTTCAAAGAATTGAAAAGTAATTTCCAAAGGAATGAAAAGTCAAGGAATAAAGTCTTGTCAGCTTCTTGTGTGTTTTCATGAAGACTTATTTAGGACCGCACTATATTTTGTAGTTATTCTCCAATTCCAGCAAACTCCCTAAAGTGGCACATGATAGCTTCTTTCTCCTTGCTCTCCTCTTCACTGCCTGCTTTCCCAGTAATCCCTTGCTCTTCACTTTAACTTTTCTCCCCAAGATCTTAGTTCTAAGCTAAGTTCTTCAAATTAAGCATTCAATCAAGAACAGGCTGACTGGAAGCCTTAAACAGTGAATAGTCCAAGCTCAGCTTTTCTCTGTTTCTGTTCATGTAAACCTCCTGAAAAGCATATCCCATCCCTCCACATCAATTTTCTGTGAGAAGGCAACACACAGAGAGCCCAGAAAACCACCACTGTATTGGCTAGAGCTGATGATTGCCATCTCCCTGGTTCTCTCCAATAACATAATCTGAGCCATGAACCATTTTTTTTGGTCCTCATTCTATAAATAAGCAATCATCTGTAGGCCATGTACGTATTTCCATGTAGAGGTTTATAATGCATTGAAGTAGTGAATCAAGGAACTGGATTACTTTTAGTGTCCTTTCAAAACAATGGAGAGGCTAAATTACTGAGGCTTACTACTGCTCTCACTGCTAGTTATGTAGCCTATTTAAAAACCCTAAATACTCTTCTCAAATATCAAAGAAAACCCCAACATTTTATCATTATTCCATTTTATTTATGTTCTCTTCTCTGCAAGCTTCTTTTACTGCCCTAATTTTCTTTGGTGTTCAACCTCATTTTCATTCCCATCACCTTTTTCAAAAAATATAGTGCAAAACCTATACCAGCTTTGGTCTCTGAACTCCTTTTATTTGCCTAAGTAGAACTAAAGGGAAAAAAACCAAACAATGCTGTTCCATAAGTGCTTTGTTTGCTACCTTTAGTACACTTTTCCCTTTAAATTTCTTCTAATATTTTTAGTTCATTGTCTTCCATAGTACTTGTTTTTCTTTCTCTCAAAGGTGCCTGATCTTTCTGAATCTAGTATCATTTTCCCTTCAACAGTATCCTCTATTGCTTACAAGGGTGTCTTTTGATGTCTCAGACCTTTTCTTTACGGGCTCACCTTTCATTCTGCTTTTATTTAGAACTATTCAACCAACAGAAGTCCAAGACCATGTTATTAAAAGCGCAAAACTTAAAAAGCTTCATTTTGTGTGTTTGAATCACAATCTCGCTTTCTCTGGAAAAGCTAAGTAAATATGTCAGGTAACTAGGCGTAGACAAGACTAGATCTAATAGATCTTTATACATGCCTGACATGTCCTTATACAAATACGTAAATGTATGCAATATCAGACACAGTTGTCTTCATTTGTATCCAGATGGTCAACAGCTGGAAAGACTGAGGCCAGAATGAAGATAAGCTCCAGGTTTCCTGAAATCGTAAACAAAGGCATGCATGTATCTACATTTCACGGGGCCCTGCCACTATTTTATTTCCCTAGACATCACTAGAAGTATATACATTGAGACAGCAGACTTTCTGTGTGTTTCTGCCTTCACTCTCTCTAACTAGCATGTCCTCTGTATCCACTGCTGAACAAGGACATACGTTGCAGCAAAAAGAGGACTGTAGATTTTGTATCAAGAGAGACACAACTCCACTGTTTATTATAAGTGCCTGTGTTGGTTTTGGCCAGGGTAGAGCTAATTTTCTTCATAGTAGCTAGTATGGGGTTGTGTTTTGGATTTGTGCTGAAAACAGTGTTGATAACACAGGGGTGTTTTCATTAAGCAGTGCTTACACAGAGTCAAGGCCTTTGCTGCTGCTCACCCTACCCCACCAGCAAGCAGGCTGGGGGTGCTCAAGAAGTTGGGAGGGGACGCAGCCAGGACAGCTGACCCTGACTGACCAAAGGCATATCCCATACCCATACCACATCACATCATGCTCAGCATATAAAGCTGGGGGCAAAAGGAGGAAGGGGGGGACCTTTAGAGTGATGGTATTTGTCTTCCCAAGTAACCATTATGTGCAATGGAGCCCTGCTTTCCTGGAGATGGCTGAACACCTGCCTGCTGATGGGAAGTAGTGAATGAATTCCTTGTTTGGCTTTGCTCGCATGTGCAGCTTTTGCTTTACCTATTTAACTCTCTTTACCTTGACCCAGAAGTTTTCTCACTTTTGCTCTTCTGAGTCTCTCCCTCATCCCACTAGGGGAAAATGAGCGAGTGGCTGTGTGGGGCTTACTGGCTGGCTGGGGTTAAGCCATGACAGTGCCATACTCTACAGCTTAACACTTAGTTAAAGATTAGTAAAAAAAGAAAATCATATGCTGTATTGGGTTTGTGTGGCAAGGTTTTGGGAGCGGGGGGGCTACAGGGCTGGCTTCTGTGAGAAGCTACTAGAAGCTTCCCCTATGTCCAACAGAGCCAATGCCAGCTGGCTCCAAGACAAACCTGCCACTGGCCAAGGCCAAGCCCATCAGTGACAGTGGTAGTGCCTCTGTGGTAACATATTTAAGAACAGGAAAAAACCAACGGGACACAAAAACTGCAGCTGGAATGAGGAGTGAGAATATGTGAGAGGAACTTCTATGAAGACACCAAGGTCAGCGAAGAAGGAGGGAGAGGAGGTGCTGCAGGAGCCAGAGCAGAGATTCCCTGCAGCCCATGGAGGTTTACAGTGGCGTAGATATCCATCTGCAGCCCATGGAGGACCCCATGCTAGAGCAGGTGGATGCCTGAAGGAGGTTGTGACCCCGTGGGAAGCCTGTGCTGGAGCAGGCTCCTGGCAGGACCTGTAGACCTCTGGAGAGAGGAGCACACGCAGGAGCAGGTTTGCTGGCAGGACTTGTGACCCCATGGGGGACCCATGCTGGAGCAGTTCATGAAGAACTGTAGCCCATGGGAAGGACTCATGTTGGAGAAGTTCATGGAGGACTGTCTCCCATGGGAGGGACTCCATGCTGGAACAGGGGAAGAGTGTCAGGAGTCCTCCCCTGTGAGGTGGAAGGAACAGCAGAGATGACATGAGATGAACTGACTGCAACCCCCATTCCCCGTCCCCCTGTGCCACTCGGGGAAAGGAGGCAGAGGAATTTGGGAGTGAGCCCAGGAAGAAGGGAGAGGTAGGGGGAAGGTGTTTCAAGATTTGGTTTATTTCTCATGACCCTACTCACTTTTGATTGGTAATAAATTAAACTGATTTTACCCCAAGCTGAGTCCGTTTTCTCCATGATGGTAATTGCTGAGTGATCTCCCTGTCCTTATCTTGAACCACCAAGCTTTTAATTATATTTTCTCTCCCCTGTCCAGTTGAGAAGTGGAGTGATAAAGCAGCTCTGGTGGGCACTTGGCATCCGGCCAGGTCAACCCATCACATATGCAAACATATTTCTGTGCAGTAAACTTGGATTTTGACAGTGAGAGAAATTATTTTTGTATTTCACATAGTTTTCAAGTATTAGACTTTACAAAGAATAACTGATTCTTTTTACATATATTTCCAAATTTCCCTTCCACAGTTGCATCAAATGTCTAAGAAACTTTGAGAGGCCTTTATCCAATGACTGTTTTCAAATAAAATGCGTAAAAATTACAGGAAATGAAACCAGAAAGAATCCTGTGTACAGTGTCTGGAGTCCGAGGAGCCACAATGCTCAAACAATTGCCTGAAACACTGGACTATGGCACCCCATGCCTTCTCGTAGAGTTAGAGGGATTTTTTTTAATTCTTCCACTTCTGACAGGCTGGGTAACTGGAGGAGGAAAATGCCACCATTCAGCGTGGGTGGCAGCCCAGCCGCCAGGGCAAGCCCCAGGGGTGGGGAGTAGCCGCAAGCTGAACAGCAGAGCCTGTGCCCCCTGTTTCCTGGTTAAGCGCTATAACCAGTAACTTACTGGTAATCCTGCTGTTACCAGTAAGCTGTCAGGTAGGTGGTAGGTGCTGACACACATGCTATTGTACCTACCAGATAGAGCTTGTGAGAGGCCCAGTGGCATCCAGATATTTGGCAAGCTCAGAGGTCACACCAGAATAGATGTCGCTCTGCTCAGCATCCCAGTCCTGCCAGGGCAGGGAGGCAGGGATCTTGCTGCTTGGAGAGAAGCGGCTCTGGCTATAAGACCAATGCAGATTTCTAGCATCAGCAGAAACTGTCACTTTTTCAGAGACAGAACTAGTCAACAGATATTTCTGGGATTACCTTACCACCAAGCAGAGGTTTTTAGATCACAGTGATGATGGACTCCAACATCCCTGGTTCACCTAAATCCTCTGTTTAGTCTTTCCTATTAATATAAAATTAAGCTCACAGGGCTAATACTGATTACGTTTCATAATGTATGCACCGTATTTCTAGACACTTAAAATATTATAAAATCTAGAAGAAATAATACACAGTAAAGAAAATAAACTCCTGCAAAGAAATCTTCACTTGCAAATGTGTCATGGCCCCATTTCTCCAAGATTTCTACAAATGAAGGTGTCTACTGAAGATTTCAAAAGCACCTAAGCATGCTTTGGAATCAAGGCAAGGTACATCTTTAATATACTAGTTTTGAATATACTTACCTTGAATATACAAATGCTAACTGCTATTGATAAGTCATTCAGTATTATCAATTTTTAACCCATTCCCTGCTAGTGTAAGTAGGGAGAGCTGAGAAAAAGGTGGTGGCATATCATGTTTTTTTCTCATTAGATTTTTACATTTATGGATGAGAGAGCAATCACAGTTTACTTTGAGCTTATCTCCCCAGAGAGCTTAAAAGATACAATTCTGAGTCTACATGTCTCTCAGTATAAACATATGCCTTGTTATTATTGTTTACCTTTTCTTTTTCCAGGTTTTATTCTATGAACACTAAAATTGCAGTCACCTAGTATTGGCAGTCATCTGTTAATACTGTATGTTTAGAGGAATAAAGGCAACTAGGATATACATTATACACAGTGAATTTATTTTTCCAGTTATGTGCTGCTTATATTGATGGCTAGCAAGCATGAAGTCTGTAGTGAGTACATTGTTTTGTACAGCTCCAAACACACAAGAAATGGCATCGTAATTCCCCAGTCTAGCACAGGACAGCAATGTGCCAGGTCACCAACACATAAATGAAACGGCCAGTACTTGAGGGTAAAATCAAATGCCATCCTCCACATTTCTGACCTCTCTTAACACCTCACCAAAGCCTCTCTGAAGGCTTAGCTTAAAAAGCGGAAAAGCTGAGTGGCCAGCCAGGCTCTGTTTTTATTGCACCTCCCAAAAACTGACAGGCAGGTCTAACCCTACAACTTATTCTCTCCTGTGGGGTATTCATCTGGGTCCCTTCCAGCAGCAGACACACACACATATTCAGGGACCATGTTGTCAGAGGCCAGAACTGCAGGGGACTTAGGCAGCACAAGGACAACTACAGCACTGAGCCAGGGGCCTGCTGAGCCTAGATCCTAGATCCTCTCCTCCAAAAGTGGCCAGCTGAAGGTGTTTGGAGATTTCTTTAAAAAAAGATCCATGTATACCCTCCCAGCAGTAAAATATCAGCCTTCTGAGTTTGCATCCAGACCAGACAGGTTTTTCAGTCACTGATTTAGCTATTCTTTATGAATTCACAGGGTCACTTTAGAAACCCATTTATACTTCTAGCCCTCGCAAGGTTGCATGGGAATGAATTCGCAACGTAATGGTACATTGTGTGAAAAAAGTACTCAATTTAGTTTTAAATCCAATAATTCCACTGGCTAACTTGAGTCCGTATTTTGAGAAACAGTAATTAAATTATTTCACACTCCCATTCTTCATACCAGTCCTGATTTTATAGCTCGCTATGATACCTTGCCATTTGCCAAACAAGAAGATGTGACGTTTTACCTTGTTCAGAACACATTCCCTGCTGCTGACCAACCTCATTGCAATTAATCTAGATGAATTATGGAGAAAGCAGTGTTAATGTGATTAAAAGCTAAACCTGAAGAATCGTCACACCCCAATTTTTAATTTTCCTCCCCTCCAACAGGGTCTCAAAAAATAAAGTTTACACTCAGGCCTTGCACACTAAAAAAAAGCTGGGCTGTCTCTAAGCCTTTTAGGCAATCTTGCTAAGGTGGACAGAAGCAGCTCTGATTCAAAAAGTGCTGTGCTCTCAGAAGGGCTTGTTATATTAACCTTAGCACAGCACTTTCAGACCGGTGCCGGCTTAGGGCGAAGCAGAGTGCAAATTGCCAAAAAGGCTGGGTAGGCAGGTTGCACGGTGCATAAGGTAGATGATGGCAGAAAAGCAGGAGCATCCCTGATATGAAGAGGGAAACAGCGCATGGGGGAAAGCCCGTCCCTGTGGATACACAGGCAGAGTGTTCCTTTGGAAAGAGAGGGAGCAGAACTGCACACAGCCTTCAAGGTGTGACCTCAAGGACTCAGCTCCAGGGCTAGAACACACAGAAAAAAAAAAAAATCTGCCTGGCATTTTAACAGGAACAGAGTTTTTTTTCCTAAATAAAATATCTAAAAAAATCTGTTGGTTTTATTTGGCATTTCATAACTGTTTTGTAGTTTGTTCCAAGGAATTACAATAATTCGGTGTTTTCTATGAAGAAGCAATTACTTTAATGAACAAAATAATATAATGTTACCAAGAGATCTGAATAAGGAGCTCTGAAACCTCATCATTTCTGGAAAGCAATTTGTGATGCACTGTCAGAGTTAGTCAGATAAAAAATCCAATAGGAAGGGGATAAGACCCCCTTAACTCGCTTTATTCTTTATAGAACTATTTAAGTATTTTGTCTCTGTAGCTCTGTATAGCTAGTTATTAGTAAACATTAATAATTAATAATTAATTATGATTATACATAGGGGTCTCCTAAATTAATCATAACATAATGTTATGAATGCTGTAATGATGTGCTAGTAGTTATGTTTCACTGGTAAAGAACATCAGTTCATTTCTGAGTGCTTCTTTAGTTCAGGTGAGGTCACACTTTGTCTGACTCCGTACATGCTTCTCCTATTATAACCACTCAGCACTTAATTGTTAGCTTACTATCCTAACAAGTAATCTTTAAGTAATAAAAATAAGGAACAATAAATGTTATATCAGGATTCTGGGGATAAGCGTGTTGAGTTCAGCTTTGATGGTTGACAAAACTATATGAATTCCCTAAAGGGATTTCTTATTTGATTAATATCTTGTCAACTGTGATTTTTATAAATTTTACAGGAATCTGTTCTTATAATATTTATATAGATTTAGTTGTGTAATATTTAACATGTTAATCACTGTTGAATTAGTCTTCATAGTATTATAAGGACATACCACTTTTTCTGTGATATTCCAGTTTGCTGGGAGGCAGCCAAGTTATGTGTTTGGTGTTTTTTTAACACACGATTACATGCATGCTACTGATATAAATGAGTTTATTCCTAAACTAAGACAAATACAGCTGAAAACAGAATTTAGCTTAGTATTTATGCATACAGTAATTGCTTAATTATGATATTAGCAAGATTAAAAATGTTTGCCTTGCAGAATAGTTAATTTCACTAAGAAAAATCTTTTGCCATCATTTTCTGATTTGGCATTACAGCAGCTATTTGTATTTAATGTATTACTATTTCAGCTGCTGTATAATTAGACTAGTTTCATTTGTCAGCAAGTTCTAAATTCTTTAATAGAAAATCATAAAATTATATTATTATTATATATTGTAACTAAATATATCTATATTTTAATGAAAATTTATTTCAAAATATATCTTCTAGAAAAAGAGAAAAAAGCATTTATATTTGTAAAGTTCAAACCCACATTTAACAACATCATTGTTACGACAATTGATTTCAACTGCTGCTTTTACAAAGAAAACCCAGCAAATGACCAAAAACCTACAGGGCCCTCAGCAAATATCTAGTTTTCACTAAGTAAATAAGTACATTGAAGCTAAGGGAATTGCCTGCATGCAAGATTTAGGTAGTTATTGAAGTGGTGCCACAGCTGTTTTGTCAACACTTAGAAGAATGAGAGAACACAAGAAACAGGACTACAGATCAGATGTTCACCAGGGCAATACACAGGTGAAATGTTGCTTTAAGGGAAAACAGTCCCGTATTTTGGTTTTGGTTTGTTTTTTTCTTCACCAGAAAAAAAGGCTGTAATAGCAATAACAACAGAGCATCAGGAATTCCTGACTACGAGAAAGTGGGAGTTTCAACTGATGCCCAGGAAATGCCTTGGGACTTCACAGTATGATGTCATTAATCAACTGCAAAGAAACAGGACACAAAACATCTGATAGTCTTCCAATTACTAATATGGCAACAAGGCATATAATCACTAAAATATTGAAACTGACCCAGCAGAACTCCTGTTTGCAGTTTAAATTGGAATATTTCAAGATGTCATAGTTGATTAAAACTACTAATTAATATTGTTTAATATTAACCCTCAAGTCTGGAAAATACTGGGTTCTCTTGAATTCCATTCATGTGACAGTGCTGTCTTTTTATGGAAACAACCACAAGACATCAGGTGGTGATATAGGATCCTAAACACTTGCAATTGGAAGTTCTTTAGTTGTTGTTTTGGGGGTTTTTTTAAGCACTAGTCTAAGCCATTCTGCAACTGGAGGCCAAGTCCTCACCCTTGACTCAACAGCTTATTGAATACCCAGTCTATATCTGAGACTAAATTCCCCAAATTGTCAATAAAAGGAGTCAATAGAGTTCCTGACAGGAATCTCCTTTCTGAAGAAATTCTAACAGAGTTTTTATTTTAAGTCTCTCTTCAAACACTAGTCTCTTTCCTGAGGAGCAACTATAATAAAGATAGGCAAGCTACTTCATTTCTTGCTGCATTCTGTAAAGGCAGGCCTCAATGTTTATCAACCCAGCTATCAGTAGGACTTTAAAACACATAAAATTTTGCACTTATGTCTGAAGCTTATTGGTGAGCATTAACAGAATATATAGTTGGATAGTATTTATACCTGAGCAACACAAACAAAAGTTGGTTTACAATTGTGATCTAGATTTGAGATCAGCATTCCATGTCATACTTAAAATTGTCAAGGGGACCTGTCTAAACTCTGATAGCCTGAAAATAAAGGTGGTATTCACTAGCTTTTAAAAAATAAAGGTATCACGGTATCAAAACAGAAAAAACAAACAAACCAACCCAATAAAAATGCAAAAGCCACCATATCCGACTGAACAGTTGGGCGCAGAGCATGGTGATCAGTGACACGAAGCCTAGTTGGAGGCCAGTAACTAGTGGTGTACCACAAGTGTCAATACTGAGCCTGATCCTGTTCAACATCTTCATTAATGAGCTGGATGATGGGGAGTGGGTACTCTCAGCAAGTTTGCAGACAACACCAAACTGTGAGGAGTGGCTGATACTCCAGAGGACCATGCTGCCATCCAGAGGGACCTTGACAGGCTGGAGAAATGAGCTGACAGGGTCCTTATCAGGTCCAACAAAGAGAAGTGCAAAGTCCTGAACCTGGGAATGAACAACCCCATGCACCAGTACAGGCTGGGGGCCAAAGAGCTGGAAAACAGCTTGGCAGAAAAGGACCTGGGGGTCCTGGTGGACACCAAGTTGAAAATGAACCAGTAATGCATGCGTGTTGCAAAAAAAGGTTAATAGTATCCTGGACTGCGTTAGGCAAAGTATTGCCAGCAGGTGGAGGGAGGTGATCCTTCCCCTCTACTCAGTATTNCCTGGGCTGCATCAACAGAAGTATTGCCAGCAGGTGGAGGGAGGTGATCCTTCCCCTCTACTCAGTATTGGTGAGGCCACACGTGGAGCACTGTGTCCAGTTCTGGGCTTCTCAGTACGAGAGACATCAACATACTGGAGAAATGAAGGGAGATGAATATACAAAGATAATGAAGAGACTGGAGCATCTCTCCTATGAGGAGAGGTTAAGAGAGCTGGGACTGTTTAGCCTGGAGAAGAGAAGGCTGAGGTGGGATGACCACATCGATGTGCATAACCTGAGAGGAGGGTGCAAAGAAGAGGGAGCCAGACCCTTCGGTAGTGCCCAGTGACAGGACCAGAGGCAATGGGTGCAAACTGAAACACGGGGGGTTCCCTCTGAACATCAGGAAATGCTTATTCACTGTGAGGGAGACCAAGCACTGGCACAGGTTGCCCAGAGAGGATAACTGGTTATAGGTGATGATGCTTGAGTGGAAAGTTGGACCAGATGCCCTCCAGAGGACCCCTCCAGCCTCAACCCATCTACGATTCTGTTAAAAATTCTTGGGAAAATGGTGACTGCGCCTGAAAAAGATAAACCTATTCTATATTTGCACCTGTGCTGGTTTTGGCTG
>VZTL01049202.1:16560-39985 GCA_013400535.1 Scopus umbretta | reverse complement strand
AGCCCTCAGCCTTAACATTATCCTTTTCCTTCAAGTGTTCTTCTTTCCAAAGGTAGGACAGTCATAGTTGAAGGGAAAGATCTTCTTTCACCTCCTCTATACTCCTGAGGTTTCTCCTTTTCTCCTGGTCCATAAGATGGGCTCAAGTATGTCTATAAAGCAAGGGAGAAATATCCCAGATCATCCAGTCTTCTGTATTTAAAGTGGAACCCCTAATCAAAGAGATTTGAAGTATTTTGGCTTTGGATCTCCTTTCCTAATGTTGAACAGACTCTACTGTACATTGGAGAAATTGGGGTGGGTATTTTTATAACAACATTTTCATTAGAGCATCACACTTCAACAAACTATTTCAATGAATCAGTTTCACTTTTCCAATTAAAACACATTTTGCTGAGAATTTTCTAACCACTTGACTTTCAGAATAAGTTAATAACCTGGACCTAAATCCTGAATTCCTTCCTGAGGCATATTTCATCTTCTCAAAGATTTGATCTGCCAAATAAAAAAAAAAAATTGGGAGCAGCACTAGAAATAACAATGGTTTATCATTTATATTTTGTTAGGAAAGCAATTTTATACATAGTGAAAATACCCTAGGAAATTTGTTTTGACTGCAGTGACATCTACTGGTACTCAGAAAATTTTCTGAATATGAAGCAAGTACAAACATGTCAAAATCGGGCCTAGCAGCTTGACTTTTTCTTTCTAAGTAGGAGAGCAGGAAAAAAGCAGATGTTCCAGGTTTCAGCCATGTATCCTCCCAAGGACTGCAGGCTTACTCATGTTTCTTGATGTAAGAATAAATGGTTCAAGTGGGGAGAGCAGTTCAACAGTGTTTTAAAAGGCAAAGAAACTAGATCACCTGATACATGGAGAGCAGATTGTTGCTCACTTTATATTCCAGAGTGATTGAAAAGAAAGGAGAAGACTGCACTGGAGGGAAGAATTCAAGAATGCAGAGGGTTCTATGGAAGAAGCAGTGGTGGCAGAGGTAGCAGTAGGCTAATGCCTAGAGCTGTCAGGCATCTCCCTCCCTGAGGCATTGAAATGAAACACAAATACAGTGAAACCAGCACAGTGGTAAGCTAATAAACTGAAATCCTGCACAGATCACCCTTGCGCATTCAAACCCCATCTCCTGTTTTCTTTGCGTGGTTGCAGTTAATTACTGCCCCTGCCCTCCAGAAGACTGCATCCTCAACAGTACTGGGGATGTCTACATCTTCCTGCTCTTTGCTAACAGAGCTCTTGTTCTGCCTCTACCTTTCAAACAGACAGTGGGCACTTAATAAAATACTATATAGGAGCTAAGGATTTTTATAAGATACTCAGACAGGTATTTTTCATTGTAAATTCTCTCTTCCCATGTTTTGTTCATATTGAATTTAGCAGTAAATGCATAAGAAGCAGCATATAAGATATATTACACTTATGAAGCATCACAAAACATGCGAAGCAATCTGAAGCAATACAAGGTATAGTAATACACTCAAAAGTTATTTATACATATGGATCACTCTCATTTTCTTTCTCAAGCAAACCAAGAATCTTGTATACTTTAATTGCACTCTATTTAGCAATATGCATAATGGAGAAAGTATTTAAAAATGTGTCATTTTCTTAATGATGCAGAATAACGGCATATGAGTATTTTGAAAATCAGTGCTGAATATATGCAGATATCAAATACTTACTAGGTCTTTCTGAAACGACTGAGAAATGCATCAAGAAATATTGTCCAATGACAATAATTTTATGCTAAGTCAAAGTCAGAAAGCTGCATTATCTAATACATTAAATTATCCTGTTCCCCTCCGCCTTTCAGTTAAAATCAAGAAGATGTATGCTAATAAGAATAGTGGGCCATCTCTCTGGACTTTTCAGCCTTCCACATTATCCATGAATCTATCCTGTAGCCATTTGGAGAAGCACTGGGAGCAAATGAGTTATGAGTCATGGGAAGAAGAAAAGGCATGTCACAAATATTGAAATTAAATGCAAAGAGAAATGACAAGTACTGGAAATATGAGCTGCCTAACAAGCGACAGATAGTAAAACAAGGCAAATGCTGGAAATGGCAAATAATACAAGAAGACAAATATTGGGAAGAAAACACAATAAAATAAGAGAATGAAAACAAATACAGAACTAATGGTATCATTGATCCTAAGGAATTTTGAAAGGGTAAGACAAAAGTACTGAAACAAGCAAAGCTCTAGGGAAGATGCTAAATTAAGGCGCAGCACAAAATGAGAGATCAAAAGATTCACTTAGAGGTTTGATCAGAGGCATCAGAGTTGTCATCGATGGACTCTGACTTTGTCCATTGGTTTTTTTGTGTAACTTCAGTATACTTGCTTCGATTCTAATCTATTTGTTTCCTGGCATATTAGTACATGCAGATACTGTTTTCAGGACTGTGGAAGGTTTTTAAGATCTTTGGCTATTGTTTTAAATGTGGTCATTCAGACTTTGATTTACACCTTCAGTAACAGTAATGACTTGCAGAAACTACACTTGCTAGGCAAGGCAGAAATTTCTCCAAGTTCATTTATCGATTCTAAAGGAAAAAGAAAGAAGAAAGCATGAAAATAAAGATGAAAGGCCACAGTCACAGCTGAGATATATGACTGTAGTTAGATGGGCTTCTGATTTATATTACTTAGGAAACTCACCTTAAGGTTCTGTCACTGTGAGAGAACATCTGAGGGTGACATCTGCTGACAGGGCAAGGTCTAGGGAGGAAACAGTTTTGTAATTAAGAGCATCATTTACTCAGCCTAACCTAAGGCACCTTCGTCAGGCATCTGCTTGACTGGACACTGTGTGCACTGACTTTACACGGAACCAAGGGAATATATAGCAGAATTGAAAAGGCTTATAAATAGCTACACCAATACATTTATGAAAAAGGTTACTAGTGTGAAACTAATACATGAACATGAGAATATTGGAGATCTTAAGGAAAAGGCAGAAATGAACTTTCCCAACCCATGGTCATGCCTGACTTCAGTACAGCTACTAATGGGATTAAATTGAGAGTGAAATTTCCATCCTTTAAATAAAAGTTGGCAGCATTGTAGAGCCCAGTCGATTTTAGAGGACATTCATGAAACATTCTGACAACAGGAACTTTCCATTTTAATGCTGCAGTCATGTATCTGAACAGCTTTATACCTAGGCATAAAACTGAAAATTTGTACACGAGTCTGATGGAGAAAGACTAGGAATTAGAAATTCGGACTTTTTCTCACTTACATTAAAAACATTTTACACTGTTTCTTCATCTTTTCAAAGGGCCTCAAGTAAAGACCATCTCCTAAGTGAAGTAATCATCCAAAATACTTGAATATAGATAAGAATCAGCCCCTAAGCATAGCCAACAAAGAAATGTACCTTTTAGCCCTTTTACTCTATTTTACAAGGAGTTTTAGTGTCTTGTCAATATGTTTTGTCAGTTGAAATGTGATATTTAACAGGATATTTACCTTACTAGCTTTTCTGGGACTTTTTTAAAACTTTCAGATTGGAGGGCAGAGGGCTTAATATAAAATATTGAATGTTTTCCTATATGTTTTATATCAACAGCAACTTTAAAATTCAAAAAAAAAGATTTTGAACCTGAAGTCACACTTTCAGCGGGCAAATAACATGACCGATTCCATATTACTGGAAAACAGGTCTTACCCAGAAAAGCAGATATGATGGGATTTCGAACTTGTGCTTCAATGAAATTTATGAGCCTGTTTAAAACCTAACAAACTTGGAATATACTTTAATTTTATTTAACAAGGCACTACAGCTTGAAGAGTAAAGACAGAAAAACTGGAAGATATCGAGTTACACCAAGTATAACTGTAATTTAATAGATTAAAAATTGCTTTTAGAGTGTAAACAACAGGGAGAAAAAAATACAAAAAATAGCGGCTATTTCTGACATAAAAGATAGGTTCTGTTTAAAAGTGACATCAGGTGAAAGTGTAGTTCTCTGTACGCTAGAGAAACAGAAGGCATTAAATCAAACTTCTTCAAAGTAACAAAGAAATCGAAAGATTAGCTCTGCTCTATATCACCAGCGATTATCATGTAGCCCTCTTAAAACACAAGTCCAAACACTTGACAGCCCTTGGCACCAATTAACATCATATCTATAGGTTACAAGGAACAACACAGACACTTACACCTCTGCTGAGTAGAGATAAAATGAAGTATTCACTTTATTTGACAGAAGTTGATAGCCGTACAGTCAAACGCTATCCACATGTGTGGATATCCTTACTCATTATGTGGAGTATTTTCCTGAATCACACACAGTGTGAAACAGTATAGGTAACAACCTACAAAGCTTTGTGGGTTGGAGCTTTGGAGGTAACTTAAAGTCAAATAAGTTGCTTGATTATATTGCTTTCCTGTTGGTCCACATTCTGGGCTATTCTTCCTATTCTTTCCCAAGAAATGTGGGTACCACGCATGATTTACAAGACCTTCAAAGGCACAATTACCCATGACAAGAACCATTCTGGAGCTCTGTAGAGTCCATCTGTCCTGTATACCTCCCTGGTGACAAATCCCAGCAATATGCCTCCAGTTCCAACATCCTCTATTCAGCAACCCAGAGGTGCTTTTGGATCACACTCACAACAGGGCAAGCAGAATTCACAAACCCGTCTAACAGACACTATGTGCGTGGTGCCACTTTCTCATTTAGTTTTTTTGCAAACTATGTAACTAAAATGATTGAGTGTATATTAGTCTATATTAAAATTGGAAACATTAGTAATTAATGATGATTTGATTATTTGATTTAATTTTATTTAATTTAATAATTTAAAAATCCATAAGGAGAGAAGTTAGAAAACCACAAAATTGAAAATAAGATATCAGGAAGGGGAAAAAAAAAAACAATCAAAAATAAATGGCTAAAATAAGTATTTTAACTAACGCTCACAAGAAATATATCAGATACAGGAACATGCACACTATATAAAAGGCTTATTACATGATATTGAAAATGCATATAAAAGTAAAGATCTATTTATATAGAAAATTACACAACTAAACCAAATAATATAATAATCAAGAGCCAGAGTGATGAGTTCTAGCCTTGTAATTCATGAAGGCTGACTTACAACACCATAAAGACAAAAGTGAGTCAAACAGTAAAACTCTCATTAAGACAAAAGGAACATTAACATTATGATAAGTAAGTAAGTAAGGCAACTACAAGTACGAAGACTAAAATGATAGCTCATCTTCCTAATATTTATAGAATTTTGGGGAATAAAATGAATTTCAGTAATAGAATTGTTTCCTGAGGCAACAAGCCACCAAGAGGAGTTTGTCTGAAGGCCATATCATCACAGTTAGGGACTATAATATCATGATGCCATCAGATATAATAGGTCAAGAGATTACTGAAAATTCAACCTTATTTTACTGAATTTTATAAATTTTGTCTCTCTCAAACTAGTCTATTCAGACAGGTTGTCTTTACCACTGATTTACCTTCCATATAGAAAATAATTATCTATAATTACTTAGAAGATGCATGTAACACCAAATTGCAATGGTTTCAACCCTGTCCAGGTTGCCTTAAGCAGACAGGTACTATGAGATACAATTTGACAACACTTAAAAATTAAAATCCTGAGGGGTTTTGTCCCCAGAAAAAATAATCAAACATGGGGTTAACTGAATAAAACTATTTCCAAGCATTTACAAGTTTGCATAGGAGATGAGTCATATAAAATTGATGCTCAGCTACTTGATTCTTGAACACGCTGAACTATTTGTTATGTGCTGAGTTGGCACAGCCAGACTGATGTACATGGGACTACCTGCTTACACTCTGTGGTGTATGATTTGTTTATAAAAACATAAACAAATATAGCTTCACTCACAGTCATGTGAAATTCTTGCAACTTCCCTGCTGCACAAGCTTTTCAAAATATATGCAGAAAAGAAAATGGAATATTTAAAATGAGCTGAAAAATTACATCTGAGAACTTGCCACAGCCTAATACGAACTTTTGTGGCATAATGATACTAATTGTCAATTTCAATGACACATTTTGAAGGGGATAAAAAAACAGAATATGAAATAAATTATGGAGTAAATACATATATCAAACTCAAAGACAATGTTACTGTGGCATTTCAGACCATCAATACTTTCCACATCACTACAAATATTCTGTCTCACATAAATGGTAATAAAACCAAAAAATCAAAAGCCCCTTTGTATTTCTTCGTGGATAAATCCACATACAGAATTAATGCTAACCAAACCAAGGATGGCATGTAAAGATAAAAGCATTTGTATTTTAGTCTTCCATTCTTTAGTGCTGGAAATCACAGATTTCCAAGTTCATAGTACTATGCCTTTTATCCAAAGATCCTGATGTGCTTCATAAACTTTAATTAAGCTTCACAGCATGCCTACCAGTCAGACAGAAACTATATTATTTTCAGAGAAAACGTAGCATGGCCTTCATTCCTTACACCTCTGCTCTGATTACATACTGCATTTTCTCCTCTGTGATGTATTGTGAAAAAATATGTAACAGCAAAGCAAAAGGCCCCAGTGTGCCCAACCTCTATTAGTTTAACTTTCTTTGCTTTTATTTCTTATATTTTTTGATAATAACTTACATTAACTCTTACATTTTTTTAGTTTTACTACTGAATTCATATATGTATACCTAAACTGAGGTTATGGCTAAGACATATTTCTTTTTCTTTAATTAGAATAAGTTATGGTTTAGGTTGCATTTTCCCCTAGAATCAACTATGGAAAATATATGTGGGAAAAGTGCATAAACACTATATAGATTTGTAAATTAATTGCTACAGGAGTTGTCCTTTTCGGAGCACAAATCCTCTTTTCCTATATTTGTATGCATATAGAACAATATGACCACATTTTCCTTTGTGACATCTGAACACCTCAATAAGAAAAGAGTACCATATTAATAAGTGATCCTTTCCCTTCTTCAGAGTGTGCCTTAGGGTTTATGCTTCATTTAAACACAGTGAAGAAAGCCACCGTTTCTCCAGGACAGACTGAGGAAGTGAGAGCGGTACTTTCATTAGCTTTTACCTAATTGCAGTTGCAATTTCAGTGATCTTGTGATACATCTGACCAAAAAACACCTTCAGCTGGAAAAAGGGGTTTGGATACAAGCCATTTGAACTGAAGTTTGATATTACATCTATAAATGAGAAAAACACATTTACAAAACAATTAAGAACAAACTGATGGATTTAAACCAAAGTGCAAATACTTTGAAAAGGACACTAAATTATGGAAGTGTACATTATCAACTCTCCTAGGCATCTATGGTTCAGAGCAACAATTAAACAGTGTGGCTGAAGTGTAGCATATGCAGCTCAGTCAACCAAACATAAATCAGAAGAATTCACTGTGCAGTACTAAAACTTTGTAATAAATTTTAATACTTGAAGAGCTAAGGAGAAGATCCACAGGGCTGTTATTAAAACATAGAGATGGAGGGTACTGTGCAAAACTTAAATGATAAAGCCCAGGGAAAAGACATTTGTAATAAAAAGGTCAAAGTATTTCACAAAAATATTGAGAAAGTATGTATTGTCCCAACTTATTTTAGGTACAGAAGATGTTAGTATTTAAAATTGATGTGCAAGGCAACGTTTTCTGAGAAGCAAGAAAAGTCAAAACAAAATCGGAACTGGTAGCGTGAAGTAGTTTCTGTTTTAACAGACTGGGTTTTCTCAAAGGGATAGTATAAATAGTACTGTAATCCCAGGTAGCATGGAATCCTGCCACGGGCCTTGCTGGTGGGGCATGGTCAGTATGATCAGGCTCACTTGCAGGCTAGGAGATGCCTGTATCTGTGGCCTTCCTTGGTGTCATTCAGTGACAAGGGGAACCCAGAAAAAGCTCTCTTTCTAATTATTTTATGGAAGTATATATACTTAAATGTTGATTAAAATGGTATCTCTAAGAATTTTTAACTTAAATGTAGTTATAGTGTTATCTTCTGAGAAAGCATACGTATGCAGGCATGTGTCTGTGCGTTTGCGTTATTTTTTCCTTCTTGAAAACTTTATGACTAATAACTTCAAGCTATAACTACTAAGTCTTATTATAATAAAAGAGGTGTCCTGGTTTCAGCTTAAATAAAGAGTTAATTTTCTTCCTAGTAGCTGCTATAGTGCTGTGGTTTTTGACTTAGTATGAGAACAATGCTGATAACACACTGATGGTTTAGTTGCTGCTCAGCAGTGTTTATACTAGTCAAGGACTTTTCAGCTTCCCATGCTCTGCCAGGTGCACAAGAAGATGGGAGGGGGCACAGCCAGGACAGCTGACCCCAACTGGCCAAAGGGCTATTCCATACCATATGGCATCACGCTCAGTATAGAAACTGGGAGGAGTTGTCCGAGGGGGCAGCGATCGCTGCTCGGGGATGGGATGGGCATCGGTCAGTGTGTGGTGAGCAATTGCACTGTGCATCACTTGTTCTGTATATTCTTTTATCAATATTATTATTATTATTATTCTTTTCTCTTTTCTCTGCTGTCCTATTAAACTGCCTTTATCTCAACCCATGGGGTTTAGGTTTTTCCCTGGTTCTCTCCCCCATCCCACTGGGGGGCGGGGGGAGGGTGAGCAAGTGGCTGTGTGGTGCTTGGTTGCCGATTGGGGTCAAACCACAACAAGAGGTTATCTGTAAAGCTAGATATACCTATCAATCACATGACATATTTCTAGCAGGATATATTTATCTATGAATCTGTATTTGTAAATCCTGTTATCCACCAAGTTTACTTTATAATGGAGCTCATGGCTGTCACAAAACCTCCTTACCACCTTTCTCCCTTCTGGGTGTACATGCACTCCGATTCTGGATGGCACTCCATCAAAGTGTGATTTTGGGTTATGCAGCTTTGCTGACTGGCATGAACTCACGCCAGCGTGAGATCACCGCAGGGAAATACTGCAGAATTAGGAGCGTCACTGCAGTGGGGACAGGCGATGGGCTGAGTCTTGCCCAGTCCATGTAAGCAGCTCCATCCCCACCACTTGCTGCAGCAGCCAAACCTGGCCAGGCTGGAAACGTGCCCTGTTCTTCCTCTTCTGGCAGGTTTGTCACGGGGATATTGACTGCTTGCTCGGCTGCTTTGCTAATGCATACCCATGAGTTCGCAGGCTTGCAGCGTGGCTGTGCCAGAAAGGGGAGCATGGTGCACTGGACTCCCTGCTGCACTTACACTGGCCCAGCCCTGTAACCGCATCAGGACGGGGCTGTGCCTCAACACGGCAGCAATTTCCTTCACCGCTGCAGGCAGCAGTGAGACTGAAACTGGAAAGAAGTGCCATTATCCCCCTTTCAGTAATACTTCCTATTATTGCCAAAAAAGGAAAAAGTCTTCCTCAGTCTTTCAGTTCTTTAATTTTATGACATGATTATTTATTTTTTTTTTTGCCTACAGGTATTTTGTGTTACATGATATGTTTTGCCAAAATATTATTTTTATATATATATATCTCCAT
This sequence comes from Scopus umbretta, assembly GCA_013400535.1. Lineage (NCBI taxonomy): Eukaryota > Metazoa > Chordata > Aves > Pelecaniformes > Scopidae > Scopus > Scopus umbretta. The sequence continues at coordinate 30,447 of VZTL01049202.1, read as the reverse complement.
CTTATTTGAAAATCCTTTTGCATGCAAACAGAAAAATTAAGCTGATTTCTTGCAGGCCACAGAGGCTGAACTGAAAAATCTATGTCTCTGGATTTCTAGGTATATGCTATTTACCAGCTTAGCCTCTGTATAAATTCGATTGACCCTCCTGTGACAGTTTAGCTGCTGAAGAGATAACAAGAAATCATTAATATTTGTATAATCTGCAAAATTTTAAAATACTTAAGAACATGCTGTCATGGCAATAACTGCTCATGTGATAGCAGCTCCTAAAAATACTCCTGAATTCATTATATGATTAGCATATACGTGATTCCCAAAAGAACCATTTCATAGAGTAGTACTTTTGAGGGCCTACTGCCAGTGCATTGGCATTTTTGATGCTACATAATCACTGGAAGAAAGTTTCTGTGAGGAATAGAGACATTTCCTGTGCAGTGAAGGGGAATCTAACTGATTTACATGGTCAAACCCTTTTTGGCCCCTTGGCAAATCTGGTACCTCATAAAATGATGTTGTACAGGCAGTGCCCCCACACTGTAGTTTTTTATCAACAACAGTAAATTTTCATCCATTTCTATTAACAATGTCTTTAAAATCAGGTCAGACTTATGGTTTCCAAAATGGTAGATTCAACATTTAACTCACAATAGCACTTACTCATAATATTCAGGGAATTCTGCTGCTTTACTGACATGCAGGATAAAGAAAAAAAATTGAGATCTCATTTAAAAATTGGCTTCCAAAGAGGTATTCTGATGTTCACCTGGAGCAGCATGACATAATTTAAATGTGATTTTTATACACAAAGATAGAGTTTCAAAGCAAGGAATAAAACTCCATAATAAATCATCATGAGTGCTTCACTTGTAAAAAGTTGCTTGCCTGGGCTTTTTGTCAGTATCTTAGTTAAGTTCTTCTGCCTGGCAGATGTGGAACATTGTGTAACACTAAGACACTGTTGCAGCATGAGCTTACTCAGCACTTTTCTGGTGGCAAAGTGCATTAACAGCAGAGTTGTCACAAAGTATCCTGAGACAAATGCCTATTAATAAGAATTACCGGGTCTTGCTGGTTCATGGTGGCTTTTGTTTTCATTTCATAAAAGGACAGTGATTAATGAAACCTCTGTATGTGGGATATGATTAAGGAAGAGAAGCCCAGCTTTCCAAATACGAGCAAGATCTGTCCATACGAGACATCAGGTCTGAGCTGTGACTCACCAGCCAGACAGTGAGGAGTGAGGGATGGAAAAGGAGTGGCTCATCTGTTGGAACCAAATTGCAGGAAATCACTGTTCCAGGACTGGATCTGTCACCTACATGATGTATAAGCCTGCAGAGGCAGAGGCAGATGTCTCCTGAAGATATCTACAAGCCCTATCCTAAATTAGTTTTATAACAGAAAAGCCACAATGACTCAGCTTTTCAGGACCGCACAGTCCACCCACATGATATCCCTTGGACAATATCCCCAGCCTGCTTTGTTCATCCTGGGTAAATGCGTTTGAGCAGAAAAGATCCTACCAGTTGCATACCTGCTTATGTGAAGATTGCTGTGAGACAACTACAGTGGCTATGGTCTATAGGAGGAGGTAATACAAGAATAATGGAGGCAGAGCCGCAGAACACAGCCGCTAACACTTGTACTCTGCTGCAAGACTCAGCTCTGCCTGAATTTCAAAGGGTCCTCATTTGACTTCTGAACTTAAAGCATTCATCTTTTCCAGGCATCTGGAGAGGCAGAGCACAGATTTTTACCACGTGCCTCATCAGGAAGACTTGTCCTCCAAGAGATGTGTTTCATCAAACCACCACAGTAGTTAGCACCTTTCCCTGAATGGCTGTTCTCATTTTGCAAGCCTCTGTGGCTTCCAAGTGGTTCTGGCAGTGATCAAGTAAGATGGAAAATGCAGGAAAAAAAATAAAATCCCACCCTTCAGGGTATGTCTTCTTTGGCAAAGGCAGCAGAAGTTTTCTCATGCAAGCTCTGGCACTAGCGGGAAGAGGACAGAGCCATTTTTTCCACAGCTAAATAAGGTTCCCAGGAGCTCAAGCTACGCTAAGAGAGAACAAGCTGTACTGACAAGTGACTAGTCTTCAAGACTTCATGCATTTTCTGAAGAGGCCATAAAAGAAATACCTGACTCAGATAAATTTATATATGTCTGAAATTTCTTCACCCTTTCTAGCCCATGCTTCTTTGGGGCTTTAGGCAATCATACCTAAATTGCTCTGTCTTTCAGGCGCTTGCTCCCCAGGTTTGCAGGGTTTCATCTATATGAGTACACTGAAGGAGGCTTCTCTTTAATCCCATTCTTGACCCCTGAAGCCCTCTGTGCTGGCCTGAAGTTAAGAAATATAGAATACCACTGAAGTAATGCAAATGCTGCAGCCATTAGCATTTACTTTGATTTTCCTTCCATAAGCAAATACAAATCAGTAACACACCAGAAAATAAATAATATCTGAGCAATTATTTTAAAATACTTCTCATGTCTTCTAAGCGCAAATACAATTATTAATAACAATTTGGGGCAAATAATTACCTATACTAACAATAATTTTGTCCAATCGCTCTACCAAAAAGTCATGTGTTCTCCTCTATCACTGTCAGATGTACACGAAAACTTAAAACAGCATTAAATAAACAGCTCTATGAAAAGCAAAACACTGAAAGATCTCTTGAAATGTGCTTGTGTATGATGGAAAAATCACTGAAAATAAACTGATATGTAAAAACACCTACCCATAGATTTGTAATACAGATGGCACCTTAAATTAGCTAGCCTATATATTAAAGGTATTACATGTAAAATAAGAAATGCAGATAGCAACATTTAATTATATTTATATTCTGCGAGTACTTGAGGAACATGCGGAAGAAAAATCTATCCCCAAGAGTGTTTTAATAAAGCTGATTATTTATACAGCTGTTTGAAAAGAGGTGTCCTGCTGCTCATCTGAAATGTCACGTTCACATTCTCACTAATAGCAAAACACAACTAGCAAGGCTTTTTCAAGTACGAATTTGAATGACAACAGTGACATCGAGTGGTCATCGTTGTTAATCGCTGCTGTGTACTGCCATGAAACCCCTGCTACAATGGTAATAACGCCAATATGTAGACTTCACATAGTATACAGCGCTAAACCAACTAGCACTGCTTGTACAGCAACTACAAAGGTGAATTCATTACAAATAGTCAAAGTGCAGTTTAAATTCACAGTCAAGCATTTTAAACAATCCTGTGTACAACGTAGCAGAGCCCATAATGTACAGACAAAAGCACAAGCAGAATACAAAGGCAGGGCATCTTCCGCAGGATGGGCTGCACCCTTCAAAGGTTGGCATCAAAAGCGTGAAGAACACAGCCTGAACCATACAAGCATTCATGCACGTGCATAATGTCAGATGTGTGACCAGCGCCAAAGTCTGTGGCTAATTTCTGTCTCCAGAAGTGCTTCCCCACAGTGGTGCTTCCTCCGGCCCCACTCAGCCTCTACACTGACAGAAGACCCACTCATGTCCATGTGCCCTTGCTCCTTGAATACTTTACACTTGTGCAAAACTTGTTTGTGCAGGTTGGTTGGGTGCCAGAGCACACCCTCAAAATGGTTCCCTTGCTTGGATAATCAGAGAACCAGCGCACCGGCGCGTGCTCTCATGCCTCAGAAGCAGCCTCGGTGCAGCAGGTGACGTCACTGAGGCTAGCTGCATAATTAAAGTTAATCACGCACACAAGCGCTCAGCTGGCTGGAGCCATACATTTGGCTTTCTGCATGGCTGAAAGGGCTTCACTGTACAGCAGGAGGGCAAAGATCACTCAGTAGTCAGGGATGCAATGAATGCTCATGTGATTATTTTTGGTGCTTATTGAATCCACATTATGTTCCTAAGCTGTTCTTTCTTCACCCCTTTCCCAATGCCCATGGCCACAGTATGACAGAACTTCTTCTACTAAAATTCCCCATCTTTTTCAGTTGTCTATTACTTTTTTTTAATAGTTTGTTTCATTTCTATGTTTAAAAGCACAATTTTCTCCTTATTGCCCTTGCTACTTACGTGTAAGGTTGTAGCCTTAGCTGTGAGGGCAGACACCTTCTGGCAGTGACAATCTGTCAGAAATCACTGGAGCTTTTCACAGGTTTAGGTGCGCACGTATAGCTCTCATCCAGAGCACATCTCAGATAATAATACACCCTGCTCAAACATACTTCCATATCATGCCCTGTATCTGCAGGCCATGCCTTTAACATAAGGCTCTCCTCAGTATCTAGAAGTACATTGAGGGAACATGCTGAAGGTCCAAGTGCAAAGGCTTTGATCTTCACATTTCAAGGAGGGAGAGGTATTTTATCTGTATAACGTGCAATGGCTTCTGCACATGGCATGAGACTATAGAGGAATTTGAAGGACAATGCAGAAAAGGAATTTATTTTCAAATAGTCATAATAACAGCCCACGTGGATAAGCAACTCCTTTCTCAAAGATATATGGTCTGCACAAAATGTCCTGTTTCCCTTGTTAGTTGTTTTTTTGTTCTTATGTCCCCAAGTCATTATTCACTGATGTGCTGCATTGGAAAGAAACAATTTCCATAGCATTGCTCTAAGAACACTAATTGAGAGCACTACACTAATGAATATTTACAATGGGACTTAAGCAGATGAAAAACATTGGCAGGCTTTGGTACGTACACAGCAGGCCGAGGTATCAGATGTCCTTCTGCAACTGAGATAGTTCTTGCACAGACCTGCAACAATACCCTCAGAGCCCCTCAGCTTCAGCTTGGGCAGAGAGTGGTCCTGGGTCCTTCCTTCTTTCAGAGGAGGACCCCATAAGTGTGACAGAAGAATCAGTAGCAGGCAAACAGTCCATCATCCTGCAGGCTCTGGGACAACAACCGGGAAAGCTTCAAACATTCATAGCTCAACACAGCCACAATCCTTGTGATGGTCCCAGTGAGCAGCCTGAACTAGAGCTTCCTCTAACTGCTGGACAACATGTTTATGTCTTTGGACAGGTAAATGAAGACAGCTGGTCTGTGGGAGAGCTGGCGGATGGCAGAAGAGGATTCATCCCTTCTAATTTTGCCAAAGAAGATTCAGACAATGACCTGGAAAACGGGAACTGGGGTGGTACTCATTATTCCATTTTCAGTCTCTTGCTTATTTTGGAGAAAGATGAAGAAGAACTAGATGTGGGTGTCAGGGGCTAAAAAGCACAGAAACAAGGAATTATAATAAATATAACAATCCCTATACAACCCTCTAGAATATCTACAGAAGTTAGTTTTGTACTTAAAAGTAATAATTTCTTTTTTTAGACTTTCAAATTTTATAGAATGGGGGGACCTCTGGAGGGCAGCAGGGGCCTCCAACAGGCCCCAGCAGAGGCTGGATAAGGCCCCAAGGTCAACTCTGCCATGTCAGAGCACTACTGCTGTTGGCAGCAATAGGGACCCTCCTGTCGGGGCTGGTTGCTGTGCATGTCCTTGCTGTGGGGAGCAGACAGTGGAGAGAAGAAAAACAGCGGGCAGCATTGCCCAAGAGACTGACGCACAGGCATCAGTCATGCACCAGGAAGGGATGTTTGCGGGTCACCTCAAACCCACTGCTGCCCCTGTGTTCGCAACCTGGAAGTAAGCTGAATTAATGGGCTGGGCTTGGCCAGGGCTCTCCAGAGCATCCCCACGTCCCTTCCCCAGCCCGAACCAGCCCTGCAGGTCTTTTGGCTCAGAGATGCTTCTGCTGGCTTCCTGCAAGTGTTGCCTATTAAAACACTTCTGAGTGTGAAGCCTGATGCCTGGCTAATGGAGCACATTAGCACAATTGCTGCTCACACACCCAGAGGAGCATGTGCTTGAGGACATAACCTGTGCTTGTTGCTTGTGTTCCTTGTCAGCGTTTCACTGACTGCTTCCTCCACAGGCCACTTTTTTTTTTCTGGAAAAGAATGCACCCTGGTCTGCCCACGTTGCTCTTCCTAGAAAATAAAAAGCACCCAGGCTTTCCTCCTTCCTGAACCATTGCACACCATAATCCTGTGCAGCATCCTTCCATGACCCTAGTTAGGCCTGTCAGCTTCACCTCCAGCCCTGGGCAGGTGGTGGAGCAACAGATCCTGGAAAAATCTTCCAACAAGGAAGGACAAGAAGGTGATGGGGAGTAGTCAGCATGGATTTACCATCTAAGGCAATTCTGCCTTATACCATATCACATATGAGGCATGAAGGTCAGCTTACTCATAGCAAATGAACTTTCCAGGGGCCAGTGCTCAGAGGGTGTCCTTTCCTGGGTTCCAGCTGGCTATTCATCCTGACAAATAACTACAGCTCAAGCTTTACTGAGTCCTGAAGTACCATCAATTTCTTCTGGTTTCCCAGATTTTCTATGAGCGGCAAACCCCATTTTACCTTACCTGTTGAACCCCCTCGTGGCTGGTGCTGCCCCCAGTTTTAGTACCTTCCCAGGGAATGCGGATCCCTCAAGGACAATCAGGTGAACTCACCCAGTACCAGCTGTGTCGTATGCAGTAGCCTTGCTCAACAGGTCAAGAAGCCGCAGTCCCACCTGGGTTACCACATTGTTACCAAAATGGATTTCCTTGCATTTTTCTTTTCTTCTAGTTTGCCTGTGGGTACCGGACAGAAGGCAGCAGAAATACACACTACCTAAAACCCCTTTTTTATTGCCAGCAATAAAGGTGGCTCTTGGTGGGGAGCACAAGTAGGACCCTGTGTTACAGCTCTTGATTCCTTATAAGCAATCTGAAGACTATTCACATATTAATTTTTACAATTTGCATAACCAATTGTCTTTGGCCATGACATTGTTACCATTCACTTTTGAGCATTTGTACACCCAAACCCTGGCATGCAAGTGTGCTTAATGCATATTTATTAGCTGAGTTTTTACAATGTTGTTGCCACTTTGCTGCTTTCAGATGGTTTGGTCTGGTTTCTTTTAGCAGCAAACCCAGGTATATAGGCAAGGTCACTGTCAGTCAGTGCTCCCACAGTGTCAAGGCTGTCTCTCCAAATGCTATCCCCTGCCAAAGGCCAGTAGGCTGGGGGTGGGCAAGAGCTTGGGAGGGGACAACCAACCTCAGTCTTTTTGGATGACGCCACAGGAGAGACCTCCTGAAAACTACAGTGCTGGGCAGCAGACGATGTGCCAGGCTGTGGCAGATGCTCTGCTTCAGGTGCCAGAACCTGCAGGGGAAGACTTTGTGCTTCCTGGTAGCACCTGCAGCCAGCTGCTGGAGAAGAATGCCCACTTGCAGCATGCCCTGGAAGACCTGGAGAGGCAACACGGTGCCCTTGAGATGGAGAACTGCCTCTCCAGAAGTGTGCAAAGAGGAAGAGAGCTCCAGCAGAAATGCCAAGCTGGCTGCCCTCACTGAGCAGCTGAAAGAAAGATGCAGGACACCACCGAGCACTTGATGAATACTGCAGTGCTGCTGTCCACCCAAAGCTCTGCTGAGGAACTGGGTGTGAAATCATTTCCTCAGCAGAGGTCTCGAGAAAGGAGAAAGCCTGCCAGAGCTTTCTTGGCAAAGGACCAGCAGAATGAAGTCTCACAGAAGGCAGCTGAGGAGCTTCAGGCCCAAATGGCTGCAGATGACAAGGGCTCATATTGTGTAAGCACCCTCTGCCAAAGGTGTGAGGAGTCAGAGATGCAGTTCACAGAGATGACGGATGAGAACACCAGACTGGCTGAAGAAAATTCTCGCCTTCTTGGGCAGATGCACTAAGCAGAAAAGGTTCAAGCTGAAAACGTTGACCTGAAGGGGCAACTAATGCAAGTGGCAGAGGAGCAAAATTCTGTCATCAAGCCATCAGCTCTTTTCAAACCTGACTGAAAGATGCAGTGTGCAAACCCGCTTGTACAGGCAAGATCACTGTTGGTCAAGTTCTACTGCAAAAACATCTACTTGGAAAACGTCTATACATTGCAGCTGTATCTTCTAGAACACATCTCACCTCTCCTTTGTGTGCAGGGTGGCCAGCACAAACCATGTAAGGCTGTATTGGGTCTGGCTGGGGTGGAGCTATCTTTCCCCATAGAAGCCCTCATAGCGCTGTGCTTTGTATTTGTAGCTAGACAGGTGTTGATGACAAACCAGTGTTTTGGCCGTTGCTGAGCAGTGCTCCCACAGCATCAAGGCTGTCTCTGCAAACCCTCCCCACCCTCAAAGGCCAGGAGACTGGGGGTAGGCAAGAGTTGGAAGGGGACATAGCCAGAACAGCTGTCCCAAGCTGACTAAAGAGATATTCCATACCATATGACGTTATGCTCAGCAATAAAAGCTAAGAGAAAGGAAGAGGGGAGGGAGCACTCATCATTAAAGCATTTGTCTTCTGCAGCAACTGCTACACATACTGAGGCCCTACTTCCCACGCAGTGGCCGGACATCGCCTGCTGATGGGAAGTAGAGAATAAATCTTTTGTTTCCTTTGCTTCCATGCATGGCCTTTGTTTTTTCTTTATTAAACTGTCTTTCTGTTGACCCACAAGTTCTTTTTCATCTCTCTTTTTTCCCCACTGTCTTGCTGAGGAGGGGAGGGATTGAGCAGCTGGGTGGGCACCTGGTGGCCAGCCAAGGTCAACCCACCACACCTTTTCACAGAGTAAGACCACAAAGTCAGCTCTTCCCTGTAAGAACATTACTCGAAGGTACTTTTGAAAGGACCTAGCACAAGTACAGCCCAATTTATTTATTTTTTTGTAAGTGCCTCTCTTGGTGCCCTAGCTGTTTCCATCAATAAAGCAATAAATGATTTGGATTATTTGTGCTTTGCATGACACCAAAACAGGGCTGCTACACAAGTATCCAAAAGCTTAGAAGCAAGCATCTACTCAGTAACAGAATAAAAATAAAATCTTAACTAGTGCTCAGAAAATGTAGATTGATGACACTTTTCAGAGAAGTATGGGACACTTGGACACCTGAAGAGGCTGATAATTCTTTTTTAATGGTCAGACAGACACAGCACATAAAACAGTGACTTACAGAAGAGCAATGTATGGTGACACTCATTCATAAGCACAGAAGCTGTCAGTGATTTTAACACCTTCCTTCCGTAAGCCCACCTGAGGCTACTGTCTTCTTCTTGCAAGTCTAAGTCAATGCTCTTATCAAAAAAAATTAGCCACCTAACAATTGCATAATAAATGAATAATCAGAACTCTGAAAGATTTTTTAACTCTCAGTTCTATAAAACCCATGCAATCTGACCTGTCCTTGTCCTTGTTATTTTCTCCCCCTTTCTCACTTATTCCTTGTACTCTTCAAATCTTTGATCAGTTTTAATGCTATTTAAGAAAACAATCTATCTTTTGTTTTGTTTGTATTACTTTAAGTATAAATATTTCTAACCCAAGTTGAAACCTTTGAGTGCTAAAGAAATAACAAATAATGAAATTTAATGAGTATTTTCCTACAAGAACTTTGAACACTTCCAGACTTACAGAAGCAGGTTAGATTCAAATTCCCAATCTCAACTTGTCTCAGAAGCTCTCATTGAAGCAAAATTTAAATATGATTAACTTCCCGTTTTGTCACTCAGGAAAGATGCCGCAGCAAAACAAATTCTTTATTGTTTTAAAACCACAACAGTTTCTGATTTGAAAAGATACCTATTTTTTCAGGTAGTGAAAATCTTCTAGAATCATACCATCTTGATAGATTTGCTGGAACTAACTTCTTATGAGAACAGTTCCTGGAATATCAGTACCACTGACTAAATCACAGTTGTTTCCTTGGCCAGCATCTACAATATTTTTATTGATGTTTCTATGCTGGGGATGAAAAGAATTCTCATCCTGCATATATTCTCTGGTATTTCATCTTTATTTTGACTATATGTACAATTACTACAACATAAATACTGTCAGTTTAAAGGTAGTGTTCTAAACTAATTTATATTTGATGCTCTTAAAACTTATTCTTTACAAAACTTTTGAAAATTTGGTTTTGATAAATTTGCTGAGATACGGATCTATACTAGAGATTTTCATTTATTGGAAATATTTACACAGAAAGATATATCCAGTTTACCAAATCAAACATTTCTCTTTTTCATTGAAGACCACAAGGTGGCATGCAAAATGTACCATAAACATACCTGAAAGAATACAGTAGAAAACTAGTCCTACTGGATGATCATTACCTGAAAATTCAAACAGTTTTAAGAAGCAGTCTACATTTTTTGTGGGGTTTTGTCTTTTTCAGTCCAATAGCTTTACATTGGAAAAGGAATAAAGTGCACAAGCCTTTTACTAACAGGGAGGGACTATTCTTTCCAATATAAAAGTATATTAGGTCATTCTAACACAGTGCTGGGTCATGTTACCCACAGAGGTAAAATACAGAACAATCAGTGTAAACTTCAGAAAATTTCTTCCATAATTTCCATTTAACAGCCATAAGAACCAGACAGACCATCGTGTATGCAGCTGTGGTGTGCTAAATCTTCATTTTAATGAAAAATTTGTTAAGATTTTTTGTTAAACAATAAGCTACATTTTAAAATGCAGAAATATGGCATCTGGTACTCTTGTGCTACACCATGGAATGTCTGAGCCTGTTCACACTGATATCTGAGTACAATGAAAATTTTTTCACTTATCTTGCACACTTCTGAATTCAGCAGATTCAGCAGATGTCTTTGGGATGCCTAAAGGACCCTAAAGCTGTGAGGGTGTTAACAGTTAAGAGCTAGTTGCTGGGTGTCTTCTTCATACGCTTTATCCAAGATGATAACATCACATAGTTGCCATTGCCAATAAAGACTGTACCATGTTGATGTGTCTAGTTTTCTGAATGGCACTCCAGGGAAACATCTTCATTTTGCAGATCACTTCAAATGCATTCCCAAACCCAAAAAATGTCCTTCTGCCTCATCCCAGCTACTGTCTCAGCCTGCCTATGCTATTTTCTCCTGCATGATGATGAGCTGTGGTAACTCCAAGCCTGTTAAATCTATACAGGCATTTCATATAGTGGCCAAGTGTCAATAAACTGATGGAAGACCTCCACAGAAGACATCTGTGTGCTCCAGCCTAGAGATATGGGAAAGGGTCATGCTAATACCTATAGGCATTCAAACAAATTGAACCTGTAGGAGTGGTGTTTGGTAGCCTGTGCATATGGGCTGGTAAATAGGGTCCTCATTTAATATCTGTTTTACATATATATTGTTTACGAAAATATTCCGCCTTCATTTTTGGGTTGTTTTTTTTTAAGATCTTTTTCTGGAATTTACCCNAATAATAATAATAATAATAATAATAATAATAATAATATACAGAACAAGTGATGCACAATGCAATTGCTCACCACCCACTGACCGATGCCCATCCCATCCTCGAGCAGCGATCGCTGCCCCCTCGGACAACTCCCCCCAGTTTCTATGCTGAACATGACACCATATGGTATGGAATAGCCCTGTGGCCAGTTTGGGTCAGCTGTCCTGGCTGTGCCCCCTCCCAGCTTCTTGTGCACCTGGCAGAGCATGGGAAGCTGAAAAGTCCCTGACTAGTGTAAACACTGCTTAGCAACAACTAAACCATCAGTGTGTTATCAGCATTGTTCTCATACTAAGTCAAAAACCACAGCACTACAGCAGCTACTAGGAAGAAAATGAACTCTGAATGAAGCTGAAACCAGGACAAAGTCTTAGCTCCTCATTTCACTTACAGATAGGCTGCATCTTAATTTGATTTCAAGGCACATCGGTGTCATCAAATAAACACACCAGTTTTTTACCCTTATTGAGCGCCAACACAAAATACAAAAAAAGCAAATGCAAATTTTTAACATTTCCAGCTCCCACTTGTCCACCTGGTTCTGTGCATCCATTTAATTACCCAGACCACTCCTTGCAGTCTTGTAGTAAGGTAATGAATGTTATCCTTTATGATTCTGTCATGACTTACAGTTTGACAGCTATTTGGAGAGAATTGTAGCTATTCAGGCTACAGGACAGAGCTCCAACAGATTATGCACTTCTGGGAAGTGTAATTACAGACCTGGAAGACTTTTCACACTCTAGGTGGTGCTTTGCATCAAATCTGCCACACTTGTATAAGAGTTTAAATTTAAAAAGAGAAAAAATGGAGAAAAATTAATTTCATTCTAATGCACGGCTCAAAGTAAATTTTTCAGCTTGCTCTCAGATGAAATAATTTTGTGGAAAACACCAAGAACATCAGCATTTTAGACTGAAAAATGAAAATAAAGGTTAAAACCTAGAAGCGAGGGGAGGGGGGAAGCTGAGGCATTTGAGGAAATACCCCAACCTAAAAAATGAACCTAGCCTGATCCTGACCATAGCAGACCACTGAATACCTTATACTACCTGTGCCAGTAAATTCAGAGGTGTCACGGAATGCTCCCAGGCCCTGGCACTTGATCTTCTGCCAGATGATTGTTCTGTCAGAAAACTATTAGAATAATCCCTTTTGGCTCATGACAAATACCACTCTCATAAACAATCCCCATGCCTGAGGAGTTATTCTTAACAGGCATTTCTGATGAAGATGCTCTGTTTTGGATGGATGACAGTTATCCCATGCTAGCTGGCCTCATTGCTAAGAAATGGTCCAGTGCATGTTTAATTTATTAGCATGGATTCAGTACCAAGAGACCTGGGCTCCATGTGACCCCAGAGAATTCAAGACAGCACAGACTGAGAAAGGTACAGAAAAGCACCATGGTGTTATTGTATCCAAGCAGAATCCATCAAAATCTTCCCCTCTTTCCCTTCCTCCTTCTCTCCTGAGCTTTTGCCTCTGCATTACTTCCACACGGAAAGCTTCACTGGGTTCATGCAAAGCAGGTGGCTAGGAAGAGGACTGACTTCATAAAATTGCCGACGTCCCACAAGCAAGAGGAGAAAAGAGGAAGCTCAGAGAAAATAGCAAATAAACATTGAAATGATCCAAGCATGGGCTGGCTTTGTTAAACTGCTAGTGCTGAAAGGAAATACCATTTGTCTTCAAGAGAGCACCAGAGTTTATCCTGGCATATACTTATGATGTGCCATCACCACATGGGCACCACCACAGCTGTAGCACAAGATGGAAATAAAATCCCAGGTGACTCAGAAGTAATGTACCCCCAAGCACTCTTNGTTTTTTTTTAAGATCTTTTTCTGGAATTTACCCTCTCCCAAACAGTTACATTTGTGCTGAAAATATGCCTTACGTTATTCCCAGATGACGCATGGTAATTACATATACAAACAGGAAGCGAGGGCTGTGCGTTTATGCCTGAAAACCAAGGAAATGATTAACAAGGTTGATTCATTTTGGCTTACTATAAATTCCTCAAGACATAACTACTGTTGCTAAAAGCCATAGGCCTTCAGCAGAATGCTCAGCAGGAATTACCTGCTCCTAAATGAATAAGAATTAATTGCCCTTACTAACAAAACAACTAAGGCTTGGATTATCAGTGAATGGGCTTGAACACTGAAGTCAACAAACACCAGAGAGACTTTACGTTTCTCTCAAAAAAAAAAAAAAAAAAAAAAAAACCAAAACAAAACTGTTGCCATAACCATTAGTTTTATACAAGAAAAATTACATTTCATTAAACAAAAGAGTATCTATTGGAGATGGTTCAGAATCACAGAATTTGGGCAAGATTTAAACTTGCTCAAGCCTGAAGGGTTTCAAACCTGGAGCTGTAAACTGGGGTTGTTGCTTCTATTGAGAATTCAGTCTTCTACTGTACTAGGTATGCTCAGTTCCTACAAGTCTGTTGTGGTTTAACCCCAATCAGCAACTAAGCACCACACAACCGCTCGCTCACCCCCCCCCCGCCCCCCAGTGGGATGGGGGAGAGAACCAGGAAAAAAAACCTATAACCCGTGGG
>VZTL01049202.1:2899-13697 GCA_013400535.1 Scopus umbretta | reverse complement strand
GGTCCACAAAAGCACAACTCTCAAGAAAAAAAAAAAAAAAAAAAAGGACTTTTCTGTATTTTGTACCATCTTCTCAACATCTGTGTGAATAGCTGTTTACAGCAGAAATCTAAAAGTTCTTTCCAGCCTATGCTGCCCACAGGGAAGAATGTCAGAAAGCAAATACCACCTCAGTCTGGAAAATGTGTTTAATTTTAGTTGTTATTTTAGTTGCTCTTCTATACAGAAATACAAGGTGTGAAAAGCACTTTACAAGTCCATATCGTCAGGTACTGAACACACAGTAGCTGCACTCCTGGATTTTACAAGTTGAAGACTAAACTCATCAACACAGCTGTCACACTTTCAAAACCATTTTTGTCAAATACTTCTCAAATTCAAGAAAGAGAATTACATTCATTACAACACTAATCAAACCATGAGGAATATTAAACACAAAAAAATACCCTCTTTGCCGCAGACCTTTGTTTATCTCATTATCAACGTGGGCCTTCAGAAAATTCACATGTGAAAGGAAGAGCCAGACCAAAGACTTCTCAACAAGAATGAAAAGGTCATTGTGGGAATTCTCACAAGATAAAAACTCAAAGAAACCAAAAGGCAGCTGTTTATCTGCTACGTGTTCTACACACTGTTTCCATCATTTAGAAACAGTATTTAACAAAAGCTTTTGTTTTATCAAAAGCCTGTTCTTACCTTAGAAAGCCCACATGAATAGGGATCCTGTCTACAATCGTAATGGAGGACTTTGACACTTCTCTTGAAGTCTGAAGATTACTATTTTATTCTTATGTAACCAGCAATGTGAAAGGCACAGCTTGCTGTATCAGGTCATTTATCACCTGACACAGAGACAGATGGTGAATTACAGATTACCTCACCTGCTCCTTCAAATGTAGCAGCAGCACTGTCAGAAACAGTGTGGACTTAATTAGGCCCCAGAAGAGTTTATTGCACAAATAACAAATTAAAGGTGATTTTCAGATATTCTACCCATTGGTTTTATCAGTATTTATTAGTATAGTATTATTTATTAGTATACTATGCATCTTCTCTATTGTCAACTGCACATTTTCGAATTACAGTTTCATGGGTTCTGTGCTTTGCTAAAGGCCTCTGCAATAACAAGCAGAGCTGTTCTGACGTGGTCTGACAGCCAGCTCCAGGAACAGGAAGAAAACACAAACCTTCTTTTCCTCCCTGGTCCTGTGCTTAGGCCCTGGGACCTAGATTCTGACTTTCTGGTCCGTATTCTTTCTTCATGGCAGGATTATCCAGGTAGAAATAATCAAGTTAATTTATCCAGAAAGCTTGCTTGCTCGCTGCTTCAGAACTTCGTGCAGATTTAACTCTCTGATGTGATTCCAGAAACCTGGGGTTGAAAATGCCAGTGCTTTGAGATACAGATATGCTCGGGTTTCCTCTAGGGGAGCGTTGCATCCCACTAATACCACCGGACAGGAACGCCCAAGCAGCTTCACTACACATTGTCTCCATCACCCTTCTCTTCTCGTAAGGACCAAACCTTTGGGACGTCCGTCACGTACTGTTCACTGACGAGGGAGCTGCGCCTCCTCTGTGAGTGAAGTTTGAGGTGTCACTACAGTTGCATAGACAGACAGATGGAGTTTTACAAGAAAATGCTTATTTTCTCAATCTTCAGCATACCGACAGCGTAAAAACTAATCCGAGTTCACCATTCAGTCACTGATTATCCTTAAATCTGCCATTGATTTTTCCAGCAGGTCACTTTGCACTTATTACAAGAAGGGATCCTGCTTACATTTAGAGATACCGAAGGGATTTTAAGTAAAAATCAGTAACACTGAGAACAATAAAGTTTAGATTTTTTGACATGTGATGAACTGCTGAAACAAATTAGGACTTACACTGATTAAGAAATACACTTATGAAGGTATCTCTCAAAAATTGTTAAAAGTGATTAAAAGAAAAATCAGCTGCACGTACTACAAGTGAGTGTAATGCAAGTCTCTCAGATACAAGCCCGTGACCCGTGATTTACAGCTGGAAACAGAAAGTCATTGTAACAATACAATAGGTTTTGTTACATGACCTTCCTGAATGCCATTACAGCATTGCTTTAAAGCCAATTATACAGTTAATCTAAAAATCAGAACACCACATATAATACAATTGATGCTACGTCATATTTGAGTTTTACAACAGTTAACAGTTTCAAAACAATCTCAAAGGAATATTTTAAACTTTAATTTGCACTGCAATTACTTTGTATTTTAGCTAGAGTTTATGCCACATAACTTCAATAATGAAACCTTAAGCTGGCTCTGATGCCACTTATGTCATCTGAGAGAATGTCTTTTAAGATACGAATGCAAAAAAAGGGGGGTTTCCAGAAGCAGTAATGATTTACTCTGATTTTTCCCTTGGAAACCCCTCTTTGTCTTGGGAATTCCAAGTCACCAGTTTATCTTTTCGGAACTTCTGTTTTAGTGTGCCAGCAAAACACACTGCTTACCACAACGCTACAGCCACAGAACTCAGATCAAATGGAGCATTCCTCTTCCCTTTCCACCTTCACTGCAAGCTTGCCTTCAAACTCTGACAAAATTCCTAAAGAGCTGTAGAAAGCAGCAACTAACTACTTATTCCTGTTACTCATCCTGTATTCCATTACTGTGAGGAAAATGCCAATATTGCTTCCACTCAGCTAGCAGAAACTGGCCCGGCGCTGTCTTAGCATGGTCCAAAACCCATTGATATCAACAGAAATGGACGGGCTCTTTAGACAATATATAAGGTTCTAAGCTACAAAACTTCTCTACTTTTAATAACAAAATGCTTAATTAAATAAATGACTATCATAATACTCTTGGCACTGTTACCAATCTGTCACTTTTTACAATCACAGTAATTTTCTTGGTTTTTATGTTAGAAAACTTAAAATTACATGTAAAAATGCATGAAAACAACAGAATACATGGCAACAAGATGTGCAAATTACTTTTTGTACAGTGTCTAAAAATTCTTAGTATAGCAGCATTTATAATCTCTTAATGGGAAACACCAGAAGTACGTATTTACACAGTGTTTTTGTAGGACATGTTCACTGTGTAGGTCCATTACATATTATTTTCTTTATGGAAAAAAAAAAAAATCTTTCTTATATATCAAAGTTGAAATAGTATGACAAATAGTACTACCGACATGGTAAATATAGAGAGGGATATGCATAAACAGATACCCAAAACCTGCGTATTGCAAACATTACGTCAAAATTACACTTCTGGGAAACCACCTAGTGTGTCCAAAGGACACGGGTTAAATGAAGACTAAAAATACAGTAAGTCAGTACTTGCTTTACATGGCTGCCCAGTATGTTAGTAATGCTGCAGCATTTGGATGATATAAATTGTCCAAGTTAGAAGAGAATTGGCAAAACATAGCAAAGCTATCTAAAGTACTAGGTCCTAGACAGAGCTGAAAAACAATTGCCATGCTTTAAAATGCATGCTGTGAAATGTCGGATAGTATCATAGTCTGAAAACTTAGCTCCTTTCCCTCATTCTTTGGTCCCTAGCCATTACTGGAAGAAAAGCGGAGATGCAAAAAGCCACAGACGTTTAGCCCAAGATCCATACACGTGGATTTGCTCTATTTACCTCTATTTCGTCCTGCAGAACTGTCACTCTTTGTGGAAAGCTACAGACTTCTAACTTGAAATTCAAGCGTTTTGTTACGTCTATGAGAACCTGACTCCGTGAACAGGCCTTGCAAAACCTTCCTGCGCAACCCTCCCATGAAGCTACCACAAACACGCCAGCCCATCGGGCAGCTGGCTCTGAGCGGGGGCATGGGTGAACTTGCACTTTCTGGCAATTTCGAAATTACCTTTTTGACGCCGCTGTCCTGAAAAATCTTCCCAGGACAGGCAGGGAGCAGACAAGGGAGTGCAGGAGCTCACCCTGCTCTCGCCTCAGCCGAGCCACGACTATACACCCGGTAACGCGCAAATCCCCGCTCCGGGGGGCGGCGGGCGGCCCTGGCATCCCGGCGTCGTCTTTCGGGAACAGAAATAACACACCCCCCGCCCGCCTCCCGGACGGAGGGGGATGCTTCCCCCTTCTCCCCCACCTCCGGCCCGGGGGATGCCTCCTGGCACGACACCCCCCCATCCTCCGGGACGGAGGGGGGGGATGCTCCATCCGCGGCCCGGGGGATGCCTCCCGGCACCTCGCCCCGGCTCCCCGCGAAGGAGGAGGCCGCCGTCCCGGCGCAGCTCTCCCGGGGGTGGGGTGTCTGCTGGAACCGGCACCGCACTCCTCCGCCTGGCGCCTGGCTCCTGGCTGCTTCCTCCTCCTCCTCCTCCTCCTCCTCCTCCGCGCAGGACTCATGGCGGCGGCTCCGCCTCCCCCGAGGCGGGAACCCGCGGGAGGACCGTTTTCCGTGGGGAAGGGCAGTCGCTCCTTCCGTGGGGCTGAAGGAGGAGCTGGTTGCCGGTAGCCCGGAGAGGAGGCGGGCCCGGGAGGTGCCGTGGACGTGGGGGAGAGGAGGCGGGGAAGGAGGGCGAGAGGAGCGGCCGTCTGGGCTCCGTCGCGGCCCCCGGAGAGACGGCGGGGCCGCCCCCCGGCAGCGCGGAGTGCGAGGATGAGCGGCGGGAATGGTGGAAGCCAGGCGGGC
This sequence comes from Scopus umbretta, assembly GCA_013400535.1. Lineage (NCBI taxonomy): Eukaryota > Metazoa > Chordata > Aves > Pelecaniformes > Scopidae > Scopus > Scopus umbretta. The sequence continues at coordinate 9,038 of VZTL01049202.1, read as the reverse complement.
GCCATTACCTACGCCCTTCCCTCCATCCCCTCCAACAAACTCCCGGATTTGNGGAAGAACTGAACCGGACCCTCCTTTCCCCTAAACCATAAAGGGGATCCCGCGTTCCCTCTTCGTCCGGGACACGCCGTGAGCGCGTCCCGTCGGTGGGTAAAGCGGCCCCAGGCGGCGGAGCCCGGACTCTGCCCGGCGTGGGTTAAGCTGCCACGGCGAAAGGTTTTTCGGCGTGGGTTTCTCAGGTTGGGGTAGCAGAGTGGGTGGTTTGCTGGGCCAGCGCTGCTTTAAATCCAAGGGCAAGGGAGATCCCGGGAATTGAGGATTGATCCCAGGATTCAGCTTGAGCCGTGGGAAAGCACGTACCAAGCCCGGAGCTTCCTCTCTTTCGGTCACTGAAGATGGGCGGTTTCAGTCTCGGCGTGTGAGGCACCAAGCAGGTTGCCTCTTTTGGAGGTTTTTTTTCCTTCTGCAAGTGCACACCTGCGTTCCTCCTCAACGTGGGATTTGCACAGCTCGGCTTCTTTCTGGGTCTGTTGGTTGCCAATCATTTTGCCGAAGTATTGGTGGGATATTAAAACACAGTGATTGCTACAGATTTATTGTTTACAGAGAGAGACAGAGACAATATAGCAACATTTTACACTATCCACTAGAGATTGCTTCTAAATCCTAGAAGAAGCTTCTCCGAGACAATGCACAACTGATTTTTATTTTTTTTATTTTATTTTTTCCCCAGATCTCACAGTACTGAGAGAAGCTAATTTAAAATAATAGGCTTGTCGGCCCCTACTTACAACTGATATTTTCCATTAGCTCTTTAACTTGTAGCAGTCATGGTTCCCCATTTTCCTGGGGCCCAAGTGACAGCATGTTTATTGTGGGAGTTGTCACTCCATGTAAGGGCGCAGCAGGTAATAATTTTTCACCCATCTCTGCATCATTCACTCTCTATCGTGCCAATTTTTTATTGTATCAATGCAAATTTGCCTCTTCTTAGGCTGCCTGAAGCCTGCCTGACTGTAAACCTGCCTCTTGTGTCTCACCTAGGTGTCTTTAATCTTTACTGCCTCAGGTTTGATCTAGTATTAGGCATTGAGGCAGAACAGCTTCACTCAAAATAACAAGGCTCCTAGTCTTGTGACCCAATATGCTAGAATATAAGATAAATTGTTTTAAGCTGTCTCACCTCTTATTCCTCAGGTGTGTATACACAGGCTTTATCTCTGAAATCTTGCCAGAATGAAATGGAATGTCAGTTATGTTTTTAAGCGGGAATATTGTGTTCTTAATAAGTTTATTGTTGGGTTTTTTTCTTCTTGGATTTAAATGTCTGCTTAAATCCCTGCTGATCAGAAATGCAATATTTATCCTCTGAGCTCAGTTGGGAGAAAACAACAAATATTATTTTTAGCCTTGCAAGAATTTAGATTAGTGTGACATCTAACCTGTGAAATTACGATGAAAAGAGCAACCGAGGTAATCAAAATAATTCAGCTGCCTGCCATATATCACGCAAAGCTTGGAAATGCTGTCAGCAGATCGAAAGCTGTAAGAAATCTGTTATACCTGAGTGTCTCCAGCAAGTGATTTGTCGGTTGTATAGTAGGCAACATACAATGCCATTCTGTAAATGCTGTCAAGAAAAGGGAAGAGTTCACGGTGCAGTTAATTCCCCAAACAGGAAGCCTGCGCTGTGTATCCCAGAACTTGGTGTGTGTGACCAGGCAAACAGCAAAGCCAGTTTGGAAGCTGCAGTGGGCTTGTACTAATTTAGGCATTACTCAATGCCCTTCTGGTATGGAGCAGACAAAGGTGAAGTGACTTACAGACACAGGAATAGACCTCGATATGTTGCAACTTGTTGCATGGCTACAGCTGAGTCCCATGCAGATGTGCCTCACAGTCTAGGAAAACCCCTAGCTTTCTCAAACCTAGTCTTTTCTGGAGAGAGGAAGGGAGGGAGTTGTGTCTTTTGACCCATGCTTTTTTTGAAGGCTGCCTTTTTATTTTAATCATTTCCTAGAGTTTCCTATAATAGCAGCCTTTTACCGTCACATAGTTAAGGACCAACAATTGCCCTTAATTTCACATCCATCTAAATTCAAAGTTTTCCTGTTGTAAAAGCAGCAGGCTTTAGTTCTCCAGGCTTCCTCTTTTCCCCATATACTCCGATGGCCTTTTCTTTGTGAGGCTAGGGCTAGATCTACATCGACGGGTCCAGACTGATGTGAGCTCTGCAGTGTATGCCCTGAGCTTGATGGACACAAGCCGGCTTTCACCTGGGAGCTGCGCAGCTACATGGACACGGTGCTGTGCTGAGCAAATCATGAATGGGCAGAGCCCTGGCTTGTAGGCAGCCATGCCGCAGCACAGCTGGATCGCTTCTGCATCAGACGGGCTCACATCCAAAGGATCAGTCTCAGACGTGCTGTAGAAGTCCTGTATTTGGATATCCTAGTCACGTACTTGTACCTGTACCAGCCTCCACTGGTACAAAATCTAAATCTTTTTTTCTTAGAATTTTCCTTCCTTGTCCAAGTACCCCCACGGTCATCAACAAACCCATTTTTTTCAAGAGTATTTGCGATACAAGGCATATCAAAAAGTTTATAATTTTTAGGGATAGAAGCATGCCCAATCTTAAATAAAACTTGAGCTTCTCAAATCCACATGATGCACAGTCTGAATTTGTAAAGATGCATCAGATTCACATTTATGAGGTTGATGTAACAGAGAGCATTCACACAGCCAAATTCAGGTGTCCAAGCATCATGAGGCTGGTCCCTTCCTGCTTCCTGTGCAACCAGGGAATGTTTTTTGCAGAGGCTGATTCAAAGCAGGGGCACAATTTGAAGGAACAATTTATGTGAAAACAGAACATGGTCATTCCCTTCCCTTCAGATTCCTTTATCCCATATTATTTTAGTGCATGTCTGTGTCCGCTAGGTTTAAACGGGTGGAGAATTGCAGGTATTACAATCTCCACTCTGAAGGAGATTAATATTGGGCCTTAGTGAAAACTCAGGGTTTGAAGATGGGCAGTAAAATAGGACAAATATAGTTGGTTCTTACCATTTATGGTGTGCTGGTTTTGGCTGAGGTAGAGTTAATTTTCTTCACAGTAGCTAGTATGGGCTATGTTTTGGATTTGTGCTGGAAACAGTGTTGATAACACAGGGATGTTTTTGTTAACTACTGAGCAGTTCTTACACAGTCAAGGCCTTTTGTGCTTCTCACCCCACCCCACCCCACCAAGGAGTAGGCTGAGGGTGCACAAGAAGTTGGGAGGGGACACAGCTGGGACAGCTGACCCCAGCTGACCAAAGGGATATTCCGTACTGTATGTTGTCATGCTCAGCTTATAAAGCTGGGGGAAGAAGAAGGGAAGGGGGGACATTCAGGGTTATGACATTTTGTCTTCCCAAGTAACCATTACGCATGATGGAGCCCTGCTTTCCTGGTGATGGCTTAACACCTGCCTGCTGATGGGGAGTAGTGAATGAATTCCTTGTTCCTTCACTTGTGTGCGCAGCTTTTTCTTTACCTATGAAACTGTCTTTCTGTCAACACACAAGTTTTCTCACTTTTACTCTTCTGATTCTTTCCCCCATCCCACCGGGAGGGAGGGAGCGAGCAGCTGTGTGGTGCTTAGTTGCCGGCTGAGGTTAAACCACAACACAGGGTTACACAGGACGGTGAAAAATCGGAGTTCTGACTGTATCCTTATTTATTGGAAACATGGATGAAATGTGTGATGGAAATAGAGATATTTGTGTGGTACAACAAAACTAGAGAAGCTATCTTGTAATTGCATTTGCAGATTCTCATTTGTCTTACAAGTATCTTGTTGTCAAAACAGCGTAGTAGGAAACAAATGGTGAAAGGTGGTTGTACTGAATATAGGTACATCATTTTTTAAGAGACTATAGGGAACCCAACATTTCCTTCAAGTTTTCTAGTGTTGGTATGGTAACTTTGTTTGTTTGTTTGTTTTCTTTAAGTGATAGAAACCACCTTCTAAAAGAAGCAGAGATATTACACCAAGCCAGGTTTAGTTACATTCTGCCAATTTTGGGAATTTGCAACGAGCCTGAATTTCTGGGTATAGTAACAGAATACATGACAAATGGGTCGTTAAACCAGCTTTTACATGGGGTAAGTGTACTTACAGTCTTTAAATACAATTCCTGGTTGTTTCAAATAGATTGTGATTTCCATACTTAAGGGAAGTAGTATAGTAAAGAGCATTATTAATAATATTTCAAATTAAAAGACAGTCATTATCACTAGTAGTTTTTGGTGCTCTGATAGACTCTCTGTATCCCAAAAAGACAACCAAGCTCATCAGACTCCAGTTTTACTACACTTTTTCCCTTAATGTTGTGACCTATAACTGGCTTCCTGTTGGATTATTATATAGCAACTTAAAAATCTGTTATTCTCTAAGTAGAAGCTGAAATACTTATGCTTACTTCAGCCTGGGTGTCAGAATTGTTGCCAATGTAAATATCAAACAAAGATGAGGTTTTTTTCCTGAACCTGAATCTTTATAAAAAAAAAAGTTGAAGATTTTGACTTTAGTTTATAGAAGTCAAGTATTGGTAATCTAAACAGGTATGGATATTTCTACCAGACCTTAGTCTCAGGAGTAAGTTCTCCTGTGCTGAACTCCCAGCTGCTCCCATTAGTTTGGTCTGAGCATCCACTGTTGCTACTGTAAAGCTACTGCAGTTGTGTCTCAACAGCACTACAGTCTTGTCTGTACCTTTAATCAGTACATATCTCATGCCTCAGAGAGCTCAGCTGTGTGTTTTTCACAGAGGCATTAGTGTCAATGTAACTTTTAAGGTTTCAGTTGAGTTTTACTGCCTTTTTATTGATGTATTAATATTTATAAAGGTAGTATTTTGTGCTTAGTTTCACCATTGCTTTTTTTTTCCCCCAATGTCAGTTGAAGATATGATTCTTGCCTTCCTTTGTGTAGTACTTATAACCTGTGGGTTGCAAGTTTCATGCGAATCCTGTTTCCATATGAGTAACATAGTAAATGTCCTACATCATGTATACCAGTCATGAACTATTATGTGAATGCTAGGAACAGACACTTCACACTGCGTGATTAACTTTCATATATTTGTTTTAACAGCTAACCAGTCTTAATGCTCAGTTACAATTTTTTAAGGAGTTCATGTAATGTATGTTTAAAGATTACTGTTTGAGCAAGTCACTTTCTTCTTATTATGAAAGTCTTTCTGTTGTGCTGTTAGATTGGAACAGAGGATTATATTCTGGTTTTGTGGTTTTATCTTGGCAGAAAGATGTATATCCTGACATTCCCTGGTGCCTGAGATTCCGCATTCTTTATGAAATTGCTTTGGGAGTAAACTATTTGCACAACATGAATCCTCCATTGCTGCACCATGACTTGAAAACTCAGAATATTTTGTTGGATGATGAGTTTCATGTCAAGGTAGAGTTATTTAATTCTTATGTTCTTCAGCATCCACAATGAGCAAAACTGTTTTAATTATTGTAGAGGAGGAAGAATGAGTATGTGGCCACACAGAGAGGACGTAATTGTATGCCAGATGTTTTCTTCTGTCCTTGCAGACAGAACTTAACAACTTCTTTTGAAAACTCTGCTTTGTTCAAGTGTAGATTTGATCCATCTGGAAAAAAAACAGAAAGCCAGAATTTGGGCTGTTTGTGCTATAGCAGTAGCTGCTACTCAATAGTAGTGACATTTTGTAGGGCAGCCTTCCAAGAATAGCTACATCTGGACCTTTCTGAGGAGAAATAGAAAGTATTCCTGTGTGGAATGTTCAGACAAATTAGTTCCGTAGGACAGTAGATCAAATTCAAATGTTAATACCCCATTTGATAGTTATCATGCAATATGTGCATATATGTTCTGTTAGTATAGTATAAGAACATGTCAAAACATAACTGCGAAATCTGAACATGTTGGAGGATGGTTTTGTGAAGCTCCTTAGAGCAAGCAAACGTACATAGAGAAAGAATGTTAGTTTAAAACTTTAATTCTGACTTTTAAAATATCACTGCCGTGATGTGAAAAAGAGACTAAAAGTACTTTTGACAAAATGGTTAGGTGCAAGAGTTGGGGGGGGGGGGGGGGGTGTTA
>VZTL01049197.1:0-56267 GCA_013400535.1 Scopus umbretta | reverse complement strand
AATGCATTTAATATTTTTTTAAGGAGATAAAGTGAGCTGGAAAAGTAAGTAAAAGGCAGGGTTTTCCCTGTGCCAGTGAACCCCAGGTGAGAAACTGGCCCTCGAAGGCAGGAGGGAATCAGCTCCAAGAAGGTGCACCACGAAGCCCGAAACCAGAGTCACCCAGGGCACTTTGCGATGGCGTGGGGAGCCCTTCCGAGCCTTGCATTCATTACGTGGAGAGGGTTTTTTCTTTTTTAATCAAGAGCAGTTGCAAACATGCCTCAGATCGCAGGACAGCTTTATCTGCCATCTAGTTCAGATGTGGGGAGGGCGGGGGGAAATAGGACCCACATGTTATCAGCTGATACATGAAATAGAGAGACGATTATTGAGGAGGATAAAGGCCATGAGGAAAGAGGAGCCGTGCCCGCTGCCGAGACCCATCTCTCCCTCCAAGCCTATGCTTCCCCCCTCTCCCTCTTCCACACAAACTCCAGCTAAATGATGGAAAGGCTGGTGTCAGGACTTTGGGATTTATGTGGATAACGGCGCAGCAAGGCCTGGCATTAGAGAATTAGATCCACGTGTTGCTCCTGCAGGATGATCTATAGGCAGGTTCCTGGGGATCAGCAGAAAAGTGAAATACGACGGCGGCTCTCCAGCCGGCTCTAATCTTGTCCTGCTCCCACGTCCCCTACCTGCCAGCGGCTCCGCTCAGCTGTCTGCCATTACCCAGCCCATGCGCCCGGCACCACCTCAGTTACTTCTCTGTGGCTCATGGGTGCTCCTGTGGAGTGGCCCGTCCATGAGAAGTGGCTCAGGAGCACTGTCTGGGGCTGGGCATCCCGGGATGCTGCAGCTCCACGTGGGCTGGACCTGACAGAGAGGTCGGGAGGCTGTGTGGCGCCCCGGGGTAAGACTGTTTTGAGCTTTTGCAGAGGTTGTGGAGTTTCATCCAGCAGCTCTAACAAGGGCCGAATTTATTCCCACAGTATTTCTGGCAGCAAACTGGCAGCTGCAGCTGGGCACAACCATGGTCCCTCGTTTGCAGAAGCCCATCCAGCCAAGTGCTTCAGGGAAGGGGGCAGGTTTGGTGTCGGCATCTCTGGTGGTGCCTGGATTTGGTAGCAGGTCTTCCCACCGTCCTTTCCTCCTGGAGGAGAGAAGAAGGGAAGACAAGCTTGCAGTTGCACCACCCACACAGGAGGGTGGGAGGGCAGCCTGGCTCAGCCTCCTCCCACTCCCCGTGAGCGCTGGTGGGACTGCACGTGCTTGTTCGGCTCCCTGCACAAGGAGCTGTTGTGCAACCGGTGCTTTTTCCTGGCGGGATGGATTCAGATCTGCGGTGCAAGGCAGCGTGTCCTGCCCCAGGACCTGTTTCTTTGCAGGCTGTGGTCCTCCTCATGCGAGTCTGCTCATTAAATGCACACCTCCACACATCCATATCTAAGGAGGCAGCAGGTGGTTATTATATGTCTCTGGAATCTGATTAATCTCAACCTAGACATAATATTAATAATTTAATATCCCTCTGCATATAACATTTTCTCTTGCCTCCCACATAGCCCGAGTAAAGGGTTAGAGATTTGCCTCAAATAATATTATCTCGCTGTTTTTCTACTTTGAGCTTTAACCTTTCCAGATTTTCCCATTAAAACACTTCGAAAAGTTACAAGATCTTGTCAAAAAAAAAAAAAAAAAAAAAAGGAGCCTCTAAACCGGTGTCCGTCAGCCCTTCATTGGAGTGGGGTTCCCCCAGTACTGGATTTGGGATGTAAGTGGTCGCAGTGACCTCTTTGAAGTCTGTCATTACTGAAACAGTCCTCCTCCTCCTTCTCTTCTTTAGGTTAAAGCACCCATGTGGGTCAATCCATCCTTGCCACTGACCCCTCACCTGTCTATCCTGGGCCACCACACTCCTCCAAGGTGATGGGTCCTGAGAGCTGGGTCAGCATCCCAGGGTTGGTGGCAGAAGAGTGCATCTCTTATGGAATTTGCAGGCCATAATCCTATTTATACCTGTTCCAGTGGTTGCCTTTCTTGCAAGGGCAGATGACTGGTGACTCCTTAACTGCAACATGAGCCGTGCCAGGCTTGCCCGGTGGCCAGCGGTCATTCCCCATGGCAGTCATTCCCCTTTCGCTGAACGAAATGCTTTGCACTTGTCCTTTGCTGAACTGTCTTCAAGAGCTTTTTCAGGCTCTAGCTCCAATTTTTTCAAGATCAAGCTAAAGGCCTGGTGTTGGCATTGCTCTTTAGGAATTGTCTTGTTCGGACTCTGCTTGAGTTTCTCCATCTTCAAAATAGGGCTGTCACTAATTGCCCATTTGCAATGCATTTCCAGACGCATGGCTGTAAAGTGCAATATGAAAAAAACAGGCATTGTTATTATGAAACCTTCAGGAAAACAATTAATAGATTCATATAACTCCATGGTCATTAAACCAAACCTTATGTGGATGGAAGAGACCAGAACTGAATAAACCTTGAGCAAACACAGCTTTTCACAATGAAAGAGAAACTGGCTTTAATCAGCAGAGCCAAATAAGTTTTATTTTCTGAGGTTTCTTTTTCCCCCCTCTCCTTCTTTCAATATTAGCAATTGCAGAAGAGCGCACTGGCCTGACGAAAAGAGGGGAACTTTGCCCGACTCCTGGTCTTAATGAATATCATTTTTAAAAAACAACGACAAAATACTCTGCTTGGGCTGGCCTGGTCTCAAGTTGCTTTCAACTACACTAGGAGCTCAGCCAGCCTTTCTGAGCATGTTATCCTGTGGTTAGAGCACCACTATTTGTCCATAGATTTCGGACAAAATTGGGTTTAAGCCCCATCAGGTAGTAAGAGAGGGCTGACGATCACCTCCTTGCGTTCGCTTCCTTTAGGGAGGCCACACAGCCAGTTTTCATTCTGCCTCACCAAGGCTGCTTCTGTGTTTGTTTGGGAGACAAAAATAGCTTTCTGCTGAGGGGATGATGAGGTTACGCATCCTGAGCTGTCACGGTGAGTCAACAGCCTGGAGCTGGTGGGGCTGCCTGCGAGGCAAGGAACGGGAAACACCCTCAGAGGGGAGCCCTGCGCTGTCCACCTCATCTCTACCTGCACTGGGGACCTCTCTCCATCGGGATACATTCCACACAGAGGTGTTCTCTTTGCTTTTTTAAGTACCCTGGCTCCTCTATGATAGCTTGACCCTGAAAAGGCCACCATCCCTACATTTCACCAGCATGAGACAGCCTCTAACTGGAAAAAGACAGGAGAGCTATCTTGCATTACGATAACAACATCTATGTGTCTGTCTATCCCTTTGCCTCCTTCCTCCATCCAGACTTTAGACTCTCCATGGACCTTGCCACCATTTGCCTAATGACTGGGATGCTGGAGGCTGGGGGGGGTCAAGATTTTGCTGTGCTTAAAAATAGTTACCCCTGTCCAGAGCTGACCCTGTGCTGATCACCCAGGATCATAGACTTTCCATTTTCACATATACCAGATGACCTCAGTGTCCAGGGCAAAAAGCTGTTGCAGAAGGTCTTGTTGGCATCTAATTTTTCATGTGAAAGGTGCTAGCTGTAAATCACCGGTGGTGGGATTCATCGAGGAGAAGGAAAAGGGAACTTCCCTTCTCACTTTATCTTGCTTGCCTCACACCGAATCCAAGCTCATCGCTGGGGTGAAGAAGGTGGAGACTTAGCATCTTGCAAGCTGTCAAGGAGGAAAAGCTGGGAGAAAACGGCCCAGCCATCTCCTTGCTAATGCACACCTAATTTTTAGTCAAACTATGATGTCTGCTTGCAAGTTCATTTCTAAGTACTAAACTTAGTGACATGTCTTGCAATGACATAGGTGGAGGAGGATTTCTGGATGACGCATGGATCAGTCTCATTCCTGCATGGGAAACTTCCAGTCTATGCTACTTTCACTGTCTGGAATAAATGAACACGCTCCTGGTGATGCCATCAGGCCATGTGAGCACCAGCCAGACCTGGAAACGTGCAGGTTCTTGGTAGCTGTAGGAGTGTAAGTTTGCGTAACTCATTGGCAAAACTGTGTGTATCTATTTGCAATCTATTGTCTCCTGCTAACAGGTTTAGGTCCAGATCAGTAATGGTATTTAATCACCTGCCTCTTTGTAATTACATCGGTACGTAGACATTTAATTACATTTTGTCCTCAACTAAGCCAGGTCCATCATTTTTCAGTTGTCGCTGGTGAAGACTGCGCACAAAGACGTGTACAAATTTTTAAGCAACTGCCAGTTCCTGGTGATGCCGAGACCTTCATTTTTCAGCTCAGCTGCCAACGTCTATGTGCTAAAGCTGCTGATCTTGCATTCAAATCTAACCCAGCCTGAGGTTCATAGAAATGGCACAGTTATTGCACTGTCAACAAATACTCTCAAACAGTAATGACAGTGCCCTAAAGCAATTTCCTTTTAATGTTGCTTGAGATGATGACAATGACTCATAAAAGCTAGAAGCCTCCAGCTTCTTTGTGCAGGATGTCCCGCTGATGCTCTGAGGGCCTCGCACTTGGGTGAGACTTTGTGTCCCATCAGTCCGAAAGATGAGTGATTGAGTAGGCGGTGTCTGGACTAGGCTGAGGAAAAGAGACAAGGGAATAGCAGAGACCAAGAATAGAACTGATGATATAGCAGTGAGATGAGTTCTGGATTTTGCAAGCAAAAGGCATATTCCTCTCTTCATCATTTCTGTGTAGACTTTTTTTTTTTTAAAAAAATTGTTTTATGGCACTTCTGGAGACAGCAGTGCAGGAATACACAGTCTTGTCATGGAGGAGAGGGTGGCAGGCTGCCACATCCTTTCCCCAGTTTTCTCCCAGGATAGTACTGGGCAGATTCCCTGTGGATGAGATGAGTGCAGTGATGCACACGTGTCTTTTGGGTGGCTTAAGTTCTCAGTAGCTCTGCTAGAGCATGACTAACAGATGAGCCAAAGAGAAAGGTGCAAGAGAAGCACTGCACAAACGCTGAATAAAGACGACTCTCCTTGCCAAAAAATGTGAAGCCTAACGAGACAGGGACAGGGCAGGCAGTGAGGAATGGCATAACCCAATCCTGTACCCTTCCCACTGACTCTCTTCAAGGATTTTCATCCAGCGCCCTTGAACCGCTCCGGACAGTAGTCTCACCTGTAGACGTTTCTCCATATGAACTTATGAATGTGAAGCATCAGCAGTACACCACCCAAGACAATTCCTTCAGACAGCTGGTCACCTCAGCCAGGCTCTCCGCTGCGTTTGTCACAAATCAAGTTATTACATGCCGCATCCACCGTGACTCTGGAGTTACTCACCATGTTTACTTTCCATCCGAATCACTGCTGCTGCAGCGCAGAACCAGTCGTGCCAGCTAACAAATGCCATCTAAACGGTGTGGAATGGACTTCTTATGTGCTAGATATGTTAGGTCATGTAAGTCCTTCCCAAGGGGTATAATTAGAGATCGCCCCACCCGCCTTACATATGTTGAGCTTGACAAGGCTTGTTGGGCTGCGAACCCCCCCCAGTAGCAGAAGTAAACAGCTTGCAATGAAGTCTGCCCAGAGGGCTGGCTGTTCCATCGCTGCGGCACATCGCCCGGTGCCAAATTCATGGGCTGGAGACGCCTGCCCGTGGGTTTTCACATAACAGTCGTGACAGGCAGCTGGGCGATGCTCTCTGCTCACAACCCATTCCCATGTGCTCGCTACTTACATCTTGCAGCAACATGGGCTTGGAGGCGACTTGTAGCGCTCTGCTATGAAATATTACTGGGGGGGGAAAAATACCCTTCTCTTTGCACAATTAGTTTGGCCATGAATATTTTCTGGTTAAAAAAAAAAAAAAAAAATCACTCTGTCCAAACTGAAGATAATTTGCTTTTTCCATTGCTGCAGCTTCCTCCCATTTTCCAGTAGCCATAAATAGAAATGGATATATATACATTTTTAACTTTAGATTCGTATTTTGTGAAAAGACAAAAAACATTGCAAAGAGGTAAATGCATCTGGTGAAACCTTCACTTATTTAAAAAAAAAAAAAAGTTATCCAACTTGGACATTTCCAAGAGAATATGTGAAAATGTAAGATCAGCTCTATTTGAAAAGGCATTACCATCTTTAATTGACAAGCAGCAGAGAAGAAACTGTTGTTCATGTTTAAATACAGCCGAAACCTGCAGCTCAGGAACTTCCCGTTGATCTCAGGCTCGTGGTCCCTGTTTCTTTTTGCTTTTCATCTTCAAATCTGTCCCCCCCCCCCCTTTTATTGTCATGCCTGACTCCTTTTCTCTCTCCTGCAGGAGGTCAGCTTTTCAAATCTGATCTCACATGCAGAGTCAGTGTCCTTGCATCAAAATACCCCAGCATCGTGAGGGTATTTCAGCGCACAGAGGCCGCTGTTTATGCACCTTTCTCTGAAGTATCTGGTCCAGGCCACACAGGTGTCTGGGCTGATGCGAGCTGGAATTAGCCATGTTTCTAGGGCAAACATCTCAGAAGAACTCTCATCCTCCAGACAGAAACCCCACAGCCTTCAAAAGGAGGGGAGGATGCCTCCAGTTAAGCTCTCAGGTGGTGGTGGTGGGGGAATAAAAAATCCCATTTTAATTGATTTTTTTAAACTCCGCCCTTCCAAAAAAATAAAACACAAAGGTATGAAACAGAGCAGGATGTTAAATACGCAACCTACGTCAGCAAGGAGCTTGCTCTTAATCAACCATCCACCTGAAATACCTGGGGGCAAGGAAGGCGGCTGTGGGAGCGTGTTGCAACCGGCTGAAGCCATCTCAGAGGAGAGCTGCCACACAAACGGCGAGCCGGAAGGGTGGCTTCAGAAGCCACTTGTTAAATGTCTTCTGGTTGATCCCCACGTAACAGTGTGCCAGAAGCAGGATGAAAATGTTAATTCCAAGAAAGTCCCCATCCTCACTCCAGCAGGTTTATTATCCTAATTGACTTATGGCGCTCGGTTCTGAATTAGCCTGCTTGGAAATGTGATCGGCACCAGTAATTTTCCACTTTATGACATACTTTATAATAAATAATTAAAAAAAAAATCATAACTAGCAGTAGTATTAGATCACTGGTGCTCATGAGCTAGCTTTAGTTGAAAGTATGGTGTAGAAAAGAGAGGTTTTTTTGATGATGCACCCTTAAAACCGTGTCTGTGTAACTCTTTTGCCGTAATTAAATTATTGCTTATAAGAACTTCTGCTTGGTCAAAAAGAGAAAAAAAAAACCCAATTATAATAATTCCATTTCAGTGTTTTCCATAAGCTCCTAGCCAAGTTGGCCAATAACTAAGGCAAAGAGCAGGGGGAAAAAAAAGGTAGGTATTGTATACTCACTTAAACTTGGCTAGAAATGACCTTTTATTGTCTAATTTTTTTTCCATGCCCAACTTGGCTACTTGAGGCAAACTCATTGCCAAGTTTCTATACTGTGTTATTTTCCTATGTGTTATGTGTTCAAAAACATTTTAAAAAGCTGCCCTCCAAGTGTTGTGCAAAGATTTTGCATGGCCGAGAAGGAGAAGCCTGCATTTGATAGTGTTACCAGTGAAGATGCTGGTGTTAACAAGCTAGATGTGTTTTGCTTGCTTTGTGGTTTTTTTTGGTTTTGGGGGTTTTTTTGGCCTTTTTTTCCCCCCTCCTGTTTTCCCGTGCAGCCCAACATGGCAAGACCTCCAAATGGGCTGTGCTAACAAATGCAACTGAAGACAGCCATGTGATGTTAATATAAACCTCCTCTGTCAGCTTGGAGAGGCACCAGGAAAGCGCCCCAGGAATGCTTTTTGCAGGGCCTGTCTCTGCTCGGTGCCACGCGGTGGCATTTGTCAGGCGCACTCAGCCGCGGCTCTCCGGAGGGCGCAGGACCTCTTCCCTCTGTCTGGGTCACTGTAACATGTGTCGTGTTGTGTCTGAGCACATGGAAGATTTTTTTTGATTTATAAAAAAAAAAAAAAAAAAAAAAAAAAAAAGGAAAGGGATGTGGGGGGAAAAAAAAAGGAAAAAAGGAAGGGATTCTGGGTTGAAAAAAACCAACCTCCAAACCAGTTCCTGTCATTCTGGCTCATCCAGAAGGATCCGGCCATCGCGTAAGTGATACTTGAGTCATGATAAAATAAGAACTGCAGCTCTCTCCACATTTCAAGGGTAATTTCTCCTTGAGTCCCTCATTAAAAACACCACACTGGAATAAATATAAAGACCAGGGACTTAGGCATATTCTTATTCGGGATCATTTCATTTTAGAAAGGAAGAAAAATTATTTTAAAGTTTGATGCAATTTTTTTTTGTGGTCGTGCAGTTTAAGTTTGCATTTCACTGCATCTGCCTCAGAGACATGTTTAATTTCTTTCTTTTTTATATTTAATTTCATTTTCTGGTTTTTACGAAGTCCCGCAATGTTTTTTTTGTGGTGAGCTGCCACGGTGTTACCAGTGCGTCTGAAATATTACAGGCAGAAAGACAGCCACTTGAAAGCAATAATGAGGGTGAGTCTGTCCTAGCTTTTCTTTCCTATATGTATTTTGTCCTATGTAAAGTAATACAAAGGGTAGAGATTTCAGACATCCTGATCCTGCAGCTGCTTATAAACATATTTAATTTTATTATCCAGCAGCACAAGCTGACTACATCTATAATACAGAGGTATAAGCTCTAGCTTTTGAACAGAATTTAGAAATCCTGCTACGGAAAAGGAAATAAAAGTGCAATTTTCAAGTGTTGAACCAGTCTTCTCTCTGCATCTTGTGATACCAAACATCTTTTAAAATCCTACCCCAAAAGATTGAGGAGCAGAAGTCCCACTAACTGAGACAGGAGCCTAAATCAGTCAAATGTGGCAGAAGGTGACTGTATTCCTGATGGGTCCTTTTCCATTTTATGGATCGTCCTATTTTCACATGCTTATGTTTCACTCTGATGTAGACGGACTCGCTCTTTGTTAGCACGTCGGTAACTGAGTGCCTATTTAACTCCGCTGTGTGCACTGCTGGCATTTGTTGGGTTACTTAAATGTAGGTCAAATCAGAGAGGACTTGGAAGAAACGCGATGGAGACAAAATTCAGAGAGGAAGGGTCGCGTGCAGCACGATGCACACAGATGGCTTATTATCGCTAGGACCATGTGGCAGAATCCAAACTCATCTGACAGTCTGTTTTCACGATAGAAAACTCTTTCAGGGACTGCTGAACCTCTGAAAGTATCTGGGTGCGTTCTTGCATGATGTTCACACTTTGCTGACCTTGCAGAAGCCTTGGAGTAGTGGCAGTTTCAAATCAAGTTTTGCAAACTAAGAGGTTTAGTGCAATGCTTGTGGTGGGGTGGAGATCCAGCCGAACATTTTGGAGTTTGCCAGGTCTTTCAACCCAGACTCACCAGGTTTCTGTAGGTTTCTAGAGAGCAGATGGGTATTTTGTAGGCCCCACCTTGCCTGGCATCTCTGCGGGGGTGAAAGTTACTCAGCAGAAGCACTGCTCTGTGGATCAGTCCTTACCTTTCTCCTGCTCAAAGACTAGGCAGAAAGCAAGAATCAAGCAACTGAAGGATTTATGTTGGAACTAGATCCCCATGGATCAGAACATGAATAACACCTCCATCCCCTCCCAAATCTTCCAGGCCTGACCTTTCACAATCTCCATTTCCTGACCAATGACTCCAAAGAAAATAGAGCTGCTAGATGGTATTTAATGGAAATCTGCGCAAAACTTGTCAAAATACACCACCATGCCTGTCAGATGCCTGGGACAAGACCTCTACAGTAGTTTCCAGAAACCCAGTGCAATTACTTACATTTTAAATTATCTTTAATTGTCGCATGTGAGCTACAGAAACATTTTTCCCCACTCTGAAGCAAGACCTCGCTATTAAGAGTCACCCCATAATTGCAGCTTTAATAGGGGGACCGCAGCAGGTCAGCCACGAAGGTTAGCGCAGGGCGCAGCAAGGTGAGAGCGGCTGCTGAACGCCAGTAAGTGGAAGTGACACATCGCAATAGTCCCATCAATTATGTAGGGGCAGTTTGGAGTGTAAACTTTTTAGTGAATCTAATTACCTCGCCAGATGTTCTAATCCAATCTCCTTGCCCCTCCTCTGCCATCAAATACTACCTTGTTTTTTCAGTTCCTGATCTGAAAAAGTCAACTTAGCTATAGAATCTAGAATAAACTTCATAAGGTTTTTTTTGCAGGAACTGAGCATCCTTTTGCTAGCCGAGAGATTATTCAGGTTCATGTGAGACTCGGTGCTTGTGGGATTGCACTGAATCAGAATGAACGCGCTCATGAATTGATAAGGGTGTCACGAAGGGTGCAAGACTGATGAAAAATAGATGAGATGGTGTAAATGTGCTCAAGAGCCGAATGACAACTGTTAGCCCGGCAATGCCAAATTTAAGCAAGCCCTGTCAATAGCATTAGAGATGCTGCACCAGATTTTCCAAGGCTGTTTGCACATTGACCTAATGTTCCCGTTGACACAAACCCTTGAAAGCGCAGCTAAAAGCAGCGTCGCTGAACTCTCCTGATTTGCTCACAGATTGCGGTCAGATGCGAGCATGAAAGAAAATACTTGCCTATGCATCCAGGATAGAGGAAAATAGTGAATTAACCGTGCACACAGATGCATGAGATTGCCTTCCAGAAGCGTAGAGCAGGGAAGGAACCTACCAGCATCGGGAAGAGTTTCCTCATCGTTCAGTGAACTGTGCTTTTTGGTGTGGTGGGAAATCTGGGTATGTGCATACAACACGCTGACCGGTCTTCAGCCTGGACTGCAGTGCATGGAAAAATCTCCGTCTTTGACAGCTTAAAACCCTAACATGAAACAAAAAACCTCAACCCAAGTCAGAGGAGTCTCAAACCGTTCTTTATCAGAACTCCAGTTGAACAATTTGATGGTCTTTATTTTCACCAGCTTATCACATTAATAGTTGCTTTTCTTCCCTTCTCGCCCCATCCTGCTCCCCAGTGAGGGAACGTTCAGACTTGCACCAGGCACAACGTTCGCCGCATGCTCTTGGGATGGAAACATGCAGAGCAAACAATGAAACAAGGCTGTTTATAAAGCCTTCAACACATTAGGCAGTGGAGAAGAGCCCAAGTTTCCACGTAAAGGGCTGAATGGACAAGAATGATGTGAAACACATGGAAAATATGGAAAATGTGGAATAAGTAATAAAATTATAAATAAAACAAATACAATAAATTGGGAATGCAGTTTTACTCGTAATGATTTGTGTTCCTAGTAACCCAAGACTCCCGTACCTTTGGAAAATTGCATGTTTTTCCAATGGGGAGCTGACTGCAGGTGACAGGCCTGCCGGGTTGGATCATTCAATGGCTCAAGCGTTCAGCAGGGACTGCTGCAGCCTTGCATATAAGCCCTTTCTCTGACAATGACTTGCATCATGACCTCACGAAAAATCACTTAATCAAGCGGCAGTTAGTGTTAGTGCAGGAATTTTGGCCAGAAATGAATCTTGGCTTGTTCTGGATAGAGAGAGTTGCCTGGCGGAGTCACCCAGATGCATTGCACTGGGTTTGCTTTTTCCCCTGGGTTTTCTTGATTGTTAGTGACAGCACTTCATGCTCTTCCCTCCATGAGTGTGCTCTCACAGTGATACCCTGTGGGTCTACTGGTGGGATGGGGACTCCAATTTCTCATTGCCATGAATGTTGGCAGGTATGGCTGGATCTCACACTGCGGGGGCTCCTGCAAAATCTCTGCTTTTGTAGAACACTCGTACAGAGGCCCTCTTTGACAACTTCAGTATCTTTTCAGCTCTGGAAAAGAATGCTCAAAAGCTAACTCTGAAAAAAAAAAAAAAAAAAGCGCTTGTCTGCTTTCACCATTCCCGATGCTCTATCATTAGATTAACAATAGTTAGAGTTCTAAAATAAGCTTATTAAATACATGAAATATGGCTTGTACTTGTAGCTAGTCAAAGGTCTGTTGGAGCCCAGGGGCCAGCACAGAGAAGGCCACCTGTAGCAAAAGCCAGTAAGACAGAAAGAGTGATGGGGCTGGACTCGGCTGCCTCTGACCCTTTGTCCCAATTAATTAGGTACCAATTTAGATGTATTCTATTGGGAATGGCTTTGGCACAAGCCAAGAATAAGGCTTAAATTCATGACTTTCAGCCGG
Source organism: Scopus umbretta (assembly GCA_013400535.1). NCBI lineage: Eukaryota > Metazoa > Chordata > Aves > Pelecaniformes > Scopidae > Scopus > Scopus umbretta. The sequence goes on along the minus strand of VZTL01049197.1, from coordinate 44,136 downwards.
AAGAATTTATATCCAAATAGACCACGTAAAAGGGCAGCAGAAGCCCAGAGGAGTGAAGCAACTTGCCCAAAGTCATTATGAGAACCAAAGCCTGCACACAAAGCAAGCTGGGGCCCTGCTCTTGCAGACACAGTGCCATTGCTCTGAGACAATTAAATGCTGAGTTATATGAGACTGTCCCTTTGCTGTACGTCAACAGCTTGGAAAAGTTTCCTTTGATAGCACTGTGATGCTTCAGTTTGCTGTGCTAGCAATAAAAGAAAAAAACAACAACAACAACAACAACAAAAAACAACGGGGAGGGAGAGAACCAGCAGTGTATGAATTGTAGCTATTCTTCAAGGTGAAAGATCTGAATTTCCATTTCCCTGTGCCATTAGGACTGATATGGGTCTGACTGGCCACTATACGGTGAAAAAGTCCCTCCGTGTGCCAGTATTGAAAACTGTTTGTGCATTAGTTGGAGTCTTTGCCAGTGAAATAATATCATCCCCTTTGTTTATTATATTGAAACTCGATAAAAGAAAGTGTCAGAGGGGGAAAAAAATAAGTTTCCAGTGTGAAATGAATGTTCTCGTCTGGGCTCCAGGATGCAGCCGTGAGTAACGTCTGTGGCATCGCCCGGCGTCCTACTACAAAAACAAGTTATTGTGCGGCAGCTGTAATCTGGGGGTCTGCTGGGGGAAGGAACCGTCCGTGCTTTGCCAAGGGACCCCCCCACACCATCAGTTATGGGGACTGTCCCCTTTCAGGGGCATTGCCTCCTGGGGTCATGACGATGGCAGAGACTCTGTAACTCACTCAAGTCCAGAGCTAGATGCTCTACACATTCCCCAACACGACAGGCCCATGCACGCTTGTTTTGAAGCCCAGCATTATTTTGGTGCCCCAGCATTCAGAATAGATTGCCTACTCCCCCCTCTCCACCCCGTTCTTTTGCTGAGAAAGCAACCGCATACCCGAGCTGTTTCTGGATCCAAAGCTAGCTTTGCTGCAATGCAAATTAGCCCATTTTCTGTTCAGAAAAGACCCCAGCCAAGTGAAGTGCCCTTTTCAAATGAGAAAGGTAGACTCTATGTGTTGTCAATGTGCTTGCAAGTTGACAGAACCACTTTACAATATAGCGGCAAGAAATTACTTTAAATTACAAAATCAAAGCAAAGCCAAAACAAGACCACCTCCCTCCCCCAAGGTCCTTGTACAAAAAGGGATAAAAAAATTTCCCACGGCTGAAAAGGTGCGAGATTCCAAAAGTATTAAGCAGCATCAATTTGTAAGGGGGAGAGGAAAAATATTAGTCAGATGGTAGATGCGTTGGGCCAGCCCTCACAATTCTAGTTCACATCTGTAAGTGTTAGCACTGAAGGCTCTTTCTCTATGACAGGGGCCCTAGGCGTAATGCAATAGGAGCTGCAATAGTAGCACCAACAATATTACCAGTAGAAACAGTGGCAGCCATCTCACCCAGCTCAGTGGCACATCACTGGGCTATCAGACTATATTGCTTTTCACCTGGACAGCTATAACGTGCGAATGCGTGGATGGCGCCCATAAAGCAGAAAGGCAACGGTAGCACAATACGGCGTGGCTTTCCGGAGCCAGAGCTGACACAGGTCTGGGAGGGAACAGCCAGTCCCTGGGAAAGCTCTTGTATTCCTTCGGGTCCAGGACAGGTCCAGCACCTTCAATATTACCAGTACAGAATTGAAATGGTTTTTCCAGAAGAAAGACCTTCAATATTACCAGTACAGAACTGAAATTGTTTTTCCAGAAGAAAGACATCAGCTATGAATGAAAATAATAAATATTTGTTTGAAAATGAGGATCCTTCATGTTTGGCTTTTAGGTTTTGAAACTTTACAGGGTATTTCAGACCATAGCTTCTGGTATCTGTGTAACAAGAGCATTAGAACCAGCTCGGGCTTAATTAAAATTTGAGATTCACGTGACTCCAAGAGCTGGAGTTTTACAAAACAAGAAAACGAACATCCCTCTGCCCCAGCTTACATCATGGCAGGTTGAAATATAGCAGTAATATTGCTTTCCTGAAATGCTGCAACTAGCCAGCCAGCCCCTTCTCTCCTATACTGCTCTATTGGGTAGGTGTCTAGCCTTTTCCTCTCGAGATGAAGGCTGTGATAAAAAGATACCCCATCAATTTAATATAAAAAATAAGGAATGCTAAAGAAAAAGAGCACCTTCTGGCATGAGATATCTGCAGCTTGGCAAAGTTTGAAAGCTGGGCATCCTAAGGGTTAAAGGAAGAAATAATCTCCTCTTTCAAGAGTGTGCGCGTGTGCATGCACAAGAGCCCAGGCTAGCATTTTGTCTTCACCAGCAAGCAACACACACACACACACACACACGTTCAGCATGCTCCAGGTCATGCGGATTGCAGGAGACTTCTTAGCTTTACAGTGTTAATGGAAAGCAGTTTCCAACGCGGGGTGGAGCGGCGAGGTGAACCAGGAGGCCGGGAGGGGGAATTTGCTCTCCGAGGTGTTGAATACTAAAAATGGCAGCAACTCCTGACAGTTCCTAAGAACAGCCTTGTTGTGGCTCGCTTCGTTTCTGGGCAGAGACGCCTGCGAGCAGAGCTAGAGAGCAGCCCCTAACGCTGCTGGAGGACCTTCCCTCCCGCGGCAGACATCCCGGAGAGCAGCATTAAAAAGATCAGCTCACTGGCTTTTGCATGGAAAGGAAAGACAAACACATCTTTCCACCCGGCCTTTGAAAGGAGTTCATCGGGGAGGTGTTGTCCTAACGTATAGCTCCTTAACGTGCAGCCCAAGGTGCTGCTCGGCGTGTTGGGGAAGCAATGGTTGCTGTGCAAAGAGACCCCGGGCAGATTAAGAGCTCTCTTGCTTGCTCTGCCTCCTCACCCGAGCAACCCCTGTGATTTTCCACGTTGGCATGTGCGACCTGGGATTGCTCCCCACCCTTTGCACCCACGGCTGCTGCCAAGTCCCTCGGGAGAACCCGCACCCCCGCTGTCTGCTTCCCTCCACGGCTTTGGGTGCCGCGGCAGAGCTGCCCAAGCACAACGAAACCAGGAGGCTGGTCCTGGCGCGGTTGTTTAAGGCACTGTGTGTTACCCGGGGACAGTATGGGGTAGTGCATGCAGCGAAATACTCATCTGCTGTGCGGTGAGGTCTTTACACTTCTAAGCCTTTGCTTTTTGCTCTGACGCTCTCGCAATCAATAGGACCTCTGAGGTGTTGTGAGTGCCATGTGCTGGCTAGTCCTTAACTACCACTAAAAGCTAAACCACCAGCCCAACTCCAGTAGTCACAAATAGATTTATAGTACTTATAAACGTGAGACAAGGAGGTGTGTGGCATGACAAATGAAATGGAGAAGGGCATCGTCCCTGCTTGCAGCTCGCCAGCGTGCACAAGCAGCCTTGTAGCCCAAAGCTGCCGCTCCAGAGCTGAGCTCTGCAGACCACCCCTCCAGAAACACTTTCTCCCTCCTGGCACCGCGTCCCCTCCCTTGCTCAGCATCCCAGGGAGGACGGCTCCAGCTTCTGGTAGGAGATCTCCAGCAGGGAATTAGCAGCTGGGGAATTGTCCTCCACCCCAGCCGTGTGGGAGCTTGTGTAACGTTCTAGCACTATCAGTCACATCGCTCATATTTACTTCTTTTGGCCCGATTCTCTGCCTGCCGAAGAAATTTGCAGCTGCAGAGGCTGAGCTCTAGTAGAAAGCTGAAGGATTTACTTCCAGCTATTGAAAGGTTTATAGCTGAGAAATGTGAAGTTGCACAGGTTCTGCTGCTGGAGACGTGTCCTCCTCCTCTTCCTCCCCCAGATGCTGCTGGGTTAAGGGGAATATTGCATCATGGACCACATTCAGATGCTCCTCTCATCTGCAGAGACAAATTCCACCTTAAAACCTTAAAAGTTGTTTGAAGGCAGCGATTCAGAAGCAGAACTTGTTGTTGGTTCTGGGAGCAGAGTGGTTCATCGCTGTGTGCATAGCAGAGACACCCCATCGGCACTGTTTGAAGATGAGTTGGGATGAAAAATTCCTCCACATGTTATTCCCAGCCATCCCTGTCGTCTCTGCTCCATTAACTCCAGGACTGGCCCAAACATCTTCACTACAAATGCGTGTGTCTGGGGAAGGCTCACCAGCACCCGCCGCCGCGAGGCACTCTGGAGAGCTTTTATTTGACTTAAAAGGGTCATTGTGTACAGCTTTCAAATTCACAAAAGGCAAATTATGAATGTGTTTGTCTGCGTTTGATTTATTATCAATAGGGAGAGACTGTGCTTTTGCGGGTAGCCGAATCAACCAAGACCAGGCCCTCAGACGAGACACTGCCTTCCCTGTGCCGTGGTATTTAGCACTGGGTACGTGTATTACTGCAACTGCTACAGCCCCTGGTTCATTGAATTGCCGCCTTTGGCTCGATGTTACTCTACAAAAACAAAAAAACAACCCACAAAACCCAGCGCAAGACAGTCACATAGACAGCACATAAACAGAACATAAAAAGCAGAGCACTGGGGAGGGAAAAGACGTCCAAAGAGCAAAGCAGTTTTGCCAAAAGAGAGGAAGAAGATGTGGCTGAGCAGAAGGGAGATCTTGGATACCTTCAGCCAAGTCAGCCTTAGCATCACGACCTGCGAAGAAATGCCCCATAGTTTTGTCTGTCTGGGAGATGTTAGGTCGGATGAAAGGTGGGTTTCCTACTCCTTAGTCTGTGTGCCTTCAGCTCTGTAAGGTTCCCAGTGTCGCTTTGTGCCCGGGAAACCACAAGGCAACTTCTAGCTTTAAGCCCCAATGGTTCGATGACACGCAGCAGAGATTCACAATAAGAGAAATCAAATCCCCGAGATTCCTTGTCCCAAAACGCCCTCTTCACTGTCCTCCTGCCGTCCCCTCCTGGCTATGGGACCCGGGGGTCTGGGGACACTTGGAGCAAGCAGGGCTTGGAGGGTAGCTGCTCCCTTGGTTTCCCTTAAACCATGCTCAAGCTCAATGGCATTGGATGCTCTCTCCACCCTTCAGGACGCCAGCCCTCACTCAAGCTGTCTTTATTTAAGCTGTTGGTGCTTCACAGATTACTTCCAGGCCCCTTGAGGACAGAAAGTCTTTTCCCTCCTCCGGCCCTGAGACTATTCCAACAGCTGTAACTATTTCATTTTTAATTTACTTGATACAACTTGTCTCTGCTTAATCCATCAGGACAACTTTGAGGGTTCCTGACCCATAAATCCAGAGTGGGAAGGGTGGTGGGGCTTGGGGCAGGGAGGGAAAAGAAAGGGGAAAATAAAGGAAAAGGAAAAAATGCAAAGGATTTTGAAAAATTGTATCTAAATTGTAGCCAAATGTGTTTGCCTACCTTACTGCAAAGTGCAAGACTAGCCCCAGCAAAACAGCCAGGTCTCACCTTGGGGGTGAGGCAAGACCTTTGCTTTTATCATGGTGACGTACTCCACGATACTTAACTTCTTCAACAGCTTAAACCTCCTGAATTTATCCGGAATGGACTCCAACTGTTTCTTCCTGCTAACCAGTTCCTTTTGTTTAATAAAACACTAAAGAGGAAAAACTGCTTTGCATCTTCTTTACACAAATATGAGCAAATAGATTTTACATCATGAACTCTTAAAGGCAAAACACCCCCTCCTTTACCCACCATCAAAGGCTCCATGCTCTTTTTTGGGTGGGTGGTAGGACTGCTCTAAATCAATCAGTTGACATTAGGCTAATGTCTAATTAGCTATGGGTGGGCATGTGCTTTGATTCTAGGAAGAACCTCGGGCAATGACTTGTGTTTTTAAGGCCCACTTTTACACGTATCAATCATCTTTTGACATACAGAGCAGGAGGGAAGAAAAATAAGCTGCAGTAAAAAAAAAAAAAAAAAGAATTCTAAAGAAGGAATTCTGAAATACTGATGTGTACATGAGGGTATATAACCATACGGCTACACTGCAGTTACGGCTGAAATGAAGAACACACTCTTGTACCTTGGCATTAATAACGAGAGTTTCTCTGGCTTAGGAAGAAGTCCAAGAAATAAATTTTTCCTTTACCATCCTCTGTGACTTTAAGCAAGGAGAGAAGTTTCCTTTTCAGGGAGAGAAAGGTGAGATGCCTCATCCCAGGGAGAACTGATACTACTAAGGCTATTTTAAGCAGAGCTAATCGGACATCTCCCATCAGTGTAACTCCTTCTTTGGGAGACGTAAAATCAAGCTGCATTACCTACGTCTGCTGCCGCGGTATCTCACGGCCATGAGAAGCCATGGGTCTCTCTTTCTCCTGTTCTTTTCCGATAGCCTGGCTCTCGTGAGACTGAGTTTCCCCTTGGGCTGCTGGGCGTTCCCCCCCCAAATCAGGTCTTATTTTGCCATTTCTCTGCTTTTTTCATTGCACATGACAATTTACCAAGGCTTTGCCATGTGTGTGTTCTCCATGCATTCACTACTCTCTATAACTAGCTCCATCTCGCTTTCTCCGAGGTCACCCTCTGCCTCCAGAGGCTGCCCAAACTGTGGACCGCAATGCTGCGAAGACAAAACTGATGCTAAGTGAGAACATTTCGATTTGGAGACTTTTTCTGCCTCAAAAAAAAAAAAAAAGGAAAAAAACCCAACACCCTCTTCAAAAACCAACATCTCCATTTCTCACTTTAATTGTTCGACTTCAATCTGTGTAACAATGCTTCAGTTTATTGGGAAAGACAAGAGGGATTTTTTTTTTTTTTTAAATTACATGCAGATATAGAAACCGTATAGGAAAGGTTCTAATTATAACTATTAAATTTGGAGAATAAAGGGATACAGCATTCCTAGCTTGCTTGGCAGTTACGAGTTATGCAATACTTTCTGTGCTTTAAAATGTGTGGCAAATGATGTGATTTTTTTTTTTAAGAGGAAGAATTATTTTTATTTTATTAAACTCACTTTCAACATTGTTCTGCTTTGGGTGATTGACTTTACCTCTTTCCTGATACTTTCTATGCAGAGCAGATGGGGAAGAGGTTTTTATGAGACATGCCAGAGGTGTATTTTTAATAATAATAATAATAATAATAATAATAATAAATGAAAGTCATCTGATGTGCAGACTCTGATTGCTTTATTCCTGGCTCCTCCTGCAATTCTCTGAGACATTTTAAAATTGCTGGGTGATGATTATCCAGGGATTAGGGATTAGCATGGTGGTTTGACTGCTTGTCAAAGCCTTAAAATAATACACAGATTAAAATAATTCAATTTCCTCATCAATAATGAAGCAGATGATTTCAAANTTTTTATTTTATTAAACTCACTTTCAACATTGTTCTGCTTTGGGTGATTGACTTTACCTCTTTCCTGATACTTTCTATGCAGAGCAGATGGGGAAGAGGTTTTTATGAGACATGCCAGAGGTGTATTTTTAATAATAATAATAATAATAATAATAATAATAAATGAAAGTCATCTGATGTGCAGACTCTGATTGCTTTATTCCTGGCTCCTCCTGCAATTCTCTGAGACATTTTAAAATTGCTGGGTGATGATTATCCAGGGATTAGGGATTAGCATGGTGGTTTGACTGCTTGTCAAAGCCTTAAAATAATACACAGATTAAAATAATTCAATTTCCTCATCAATAATGAAGCAGATGATTTCAAAGCCCATGCAACCTCTAATGGAAAAAAACCTACGCTGGGTAATGAGAAGGGACAGCTTTTCTGAATGTTCTCATGATATCTGTCTCAATCTTAGTTTGGTCTGATTTCTGCAGAGAGATTTAGTAATACCTATAGCACTCAATTAGATTTCAGAAGCTCATTAGGCTGCCAATCTGATTTAGTGTGCGCATATATTGGGAATTTACAGATAAATGTAATAACTAGATATAATAGAAGTGATCACCTAAAGCAAGCAGCTTGCTCCCCTTCCAGAAAACCTGAACCACCTTTGAAAGGGAATGGTTAAACAAACAAATGAAACAAATCAAAGTTTTCCACTGAAACTTATTCATCAGACCTTGAGCTCCTCCCCTCCTTGTGGCAACTGAGAGCGGCCAGAGACTGGGGCTGGAGGAAGAGGAGTAGCTGGGGAAGGCAGTGCTCAGCTCAGATCTCTTCTGAGGAAAAAACACATGTGTTTCCCCAAGGGGAAAAAAAACCCATATGTGTCAAAAGAGGCAAGCACCAGGGCCCTAAGTGCTCTTAGCATTAAAAAAAAAGGAGGGAATAAAAAGGAAGAGCTGCTGAAAAGACAGATAAATGGGTACCTGAATCACGTGCAGGACACAGGGACATTTGTATTATATTTTATCATAACATATTATATTGTAATATATATATTGTAATATATATTGTAATATATTATATTGTAATATTACAGAACACAACAACATTTGCATGATATTATGTTATATGATATCATCACATATGATATTGTATCCTATCCTGTATAGAAGAATGCCAATATAGTGGCAAGACCGAAGAGGAGACTGGTCAGGAATACCAGAAACAGAGGAATATTTTTTCTTTTGATATGCTGCAAAGGAAGATTTTATTTTTTTTAAAAAAAAGGTACCATCACGCTGCTTTAAGCAGTTACTTTGTCTTGCAGCTTGTCTGCAGGAAGAACTGCTGCCCAGCGGTTAGCGTCTGGAAATGAGAGTGAAGACACCTGGATTATGTTAATGGTACCACCACTGACTTACGGCTGACAGCTCTAAACTGGGAGGACAGCTCTTCTAAGTACTTGTTGTCAGAGGCTGAGTTACTGTGAAAGAGGTTTTCCAACAAGGATTTAAAACAAACAGAACTGAGAGGCTTTAGCAGACAACAATAAAATCCAGAGGGATGAGCCAGTGGCAGAGTCCAGCTCTCGGATGTCATGCATGTTCTCACCTGTGGAGGACATGGAGGCCGAGGCGATGACCACCCTGTGGGCATGTGGGAGAGAGCGAGGGCATTTTGTGGAGGCAGAACAGAGAAACCAGGGACACCCATGAGTCCTCGCAGCCGTGCGAGTGGCCCTGGATCTCCTTTGGTGTTGATTCACAGCTTGGAAGAAGGTCCCAAACCACAAATCCTGCAGTGAACCACTGTACCAAGCTCATTTACTCAGACTTCATGCAGGGAGTTAGGCTTTTTGTCCATTATTCTATTTATTACCAGAAGTGAAAATAATAACTCCTTCAGCTGAGGCTACACAACCACAATCGGTCAATTCAGTCCACGGTGTAGACGTTCTCCTGGACTCCCTTCTGACTTCAAACTTTCACCGGACAGTTTCTGAGAACAACTTTTCCTGTCTTTGCTCAGCTAGGAAACTCCATCCCATCCTGGCAGACAACAATCTGGATGCAATTTCTCACATTGTAGGCCTGCTCTGTGAGACCACAGCAATAAATATGCCTGGGGATGATGCTGTTAGCATGTACAAAGCTCCAGCTGGTGCAAAACATGCATTTTTTTCAGCAGGTTAGGTGTTGGGAGGCACCACATGGCATCTGTGAATTCCCCATGAGCTGCAAAGCCTCTCTGAGGACATTGATCCCCATCTACAGAGCATTTCTCAGTAAGAGGGTATCTGAAATACCAGCAAGCCTAAGTGACCTTACGGAACTCAGTGCTTAAACCTCTTCTGCACCACACATGTCCCCTGGGGCAAGGGGAAAGGAGAACCAGCAACAAGGTGGATATTTGTCACAAAGCACAACACATTCCTGGGAGACCTCCAGGCTACATGGGCGACTAAACGTAAAGAAGGACATAGCGCTGAGCAGGGCAACAGCTCTCGCTGTCTGAATCTTAGGTAGGTTTCTGATGTGTGACAATAAGAGTAGACCAGAGTAACCTGGCTTGCTGGTTACTTATCTGCTGTACAGGGCTTTACTAAAGCCTGTTTGTGTCAGAAAGTATGCTGTCATGCCAATAGTTAATCTTCCAGGTACAAAGTTGGCATTCAAAAATGCTGGAGGCTCATTGGGTTGCAAAAATTTCTCAAAAAAAAAAAAAAAAAAAAAATGGTTGAGAAGCTTTTATAGAGGAGTGACTGGATATTTCAGAAGTGACCACAGAGGCAAATTGCGGTATGGCTCTTCACGGTGGGCTTGAGCTTCCAGATACAGTTTAACGCATCCTCATCACCAAGAAAACCACTAATGCTGAAGAATTAAAAAAAAAAAAAAAAAAGGCAGCCCGTGTTTCACTGCTGCATAGATTTCCTCTCAAGTTGCTAATTATGAATCCTACAGAATCAAGCAAAATGCATTTATGGCTTTAAATGTGTCATGACTTTGAGTTGCATTACAGAAAGTCCAGGTTACAGTATTATTTCTCTTCCCAGATCTCATGTTTGCTCATTAATTAGTGCTAGTTTCAGGAGATTAGATGACTTTTTAATGTTTCCCTTGTAAAAAGAACATAAAGCAAGTTTTTTGTTTTTGTTTTTTTTCCCCTTTGCAAATGGAAAAGGAAAAGTAAAGAGTCCTTTTTCATTTATACACAGCTATTTTTTAATTTTCTTTTGAAAAATGTTGCCAGTACCCAGAAGTGTCAAATTCTAACACGCAGGGGGAATAATGTTGTTTTTTAGCTGGTAATAGTCTGTGTTTTTGTGGCTGACTATTGGGAAATTTTTAACATATTTCTTCATCCTGTACTTTCAGGAGATGAGATTACTTTTTAATGTTGCAGGGTAGAAAACCCATAAAGAAAGTGCATCTTATTCTCAATAATTTCGAGGCTATCTTTTACTTAGAAAGCAAAAGTAATTATATATTTGGGACTGTTTGCATATATGTCTCTATGTTCATTTAGCAACCAGAAACCTGATGATACAGGTTTTTGCACGGAATTCAACTACTCGCATACTTCGCTTAGGGTTTCAGTGGTGTGTCGTCAACGCCTGCGACCAAAAGGCACGCGAGGGGACAGAGCAGCCCTGCGGCAGACTGGCTCGGAGGCTGTCCCAGGCACTGCACCTGCTATGTTCTGTGGTTTTTCAGAGCATTTGCAGTGTTGGGTCATCTAGAAAGACCATTGGCTTTGCTGGATGTTGGGGATGTTTCAACACTGCCCAGGTGAACCTTTCCAGCAAAGGAAACTCAGAACGTATTGGTCCCTGCACCTTCGTATGGAGCTGGAAAAGAACTAGTGAGCTAAAGAACATCTCATGGCATATCCTCGAGGCAGCTTCTTTTTGATAAAGGTAGCATGGAAGATATATTACAACTACAGCAGGGGTAGGCATCCAAAAGACACGGCTGCATACTTGCAGAGCACTGTGCAGTCACCCTAATGCTGATCCAGCTGCTCTGCTCAGGGCATTTGATGCCCCGCTGTGCCATACAGCAATGCCAACTTAATTGTGACTGAAGGGCAAAAGCTCATTAGATCACGGCCAGAGCTGCGCGGCTCTGAGATTTGGAGCTAGCTGGGGGTGGAGAGGGAGGTCTGCTCTGTGCTTTGAGAACTTGACTCCCAGACCACACGGGTTTGACTTTGCGCAGTCAGGAATTCAGACTGAATTCCTAGAGCTTGTGAGCTCTTGTGCTGGTGCTTCCCCTCAACACTGCAGCGCCTCGTCCTTAGCTGTGATGGTGGGGTCCGATTCTGCTTACTCTTCACCCAGCAAAGCCCAGGAAAACCTCAACAGCTCCATTGAGGTTTCTGCTTTGGGCACTGCTGCGAGAAGAGAATCAAATGGTGGCAATGTGAGCTAGAAGCAACCCTGTGAGCCAGAGATGCTCTTTCTAAGCACCAATGGTCCCCTTGCTTGGACGCTTATGGCAATGCCCTTGTTCGGACGCTTATGGCAATGCCCTTGTTCCTATGGCTCGTCTCACTGAGCAGCTCACGCGTGCATCTTTAGCCTGGTAGGTGTTGTATCACAGCCTGTGAGACCAGAGAGGCTGAGGAAGCTGAAGGTCCTGAACACCTTACGGGACTTCATCCCTTGTTTTTAGACCACTGGGTCATCTTACCAGAACCGAGAGCACTGTGCAAGCCCTGGGACACGCAGCACCCCACACGCCCTCCCTCCCATCTCCGCACCAGCAACAACCCTTCCCAGCAAGACTGGGATGACCCACACTGCGGCAGCTTTCTCCTGCTGCTCGGTGACATCTTTCAACATTTACTTTATGTGACTAAGGACGCAAGTCCAGGCCTATTTCTTGATCCCACTGTGCCTATGAAACAAGCCTCTCTGGGCAGTTTCCTTCTGGGAGTAAACTGTCATTTTTCACCACATAAAATTTTATAAGTTTCAAGCGAATGGAAAATGGATTTTATTATTTTATTTTATTTTTTTATATCTTTTTTTTTTCTTGCCCTGAATGTTTTATGACTGCAAAAACAGAATTTGTGGTTTGAACTGTTAAGGTTTGATGCAGAGGGCTATGGAACCTTTTATGTAACCCGCTGGCCTGAATAATTATCAAAATATTTTGCTTTCCACTCTTTCTAAGCCTCTGCATCAGAAAAAAATAGCGTATGCAACCTTTTGACCACAAAATAATAATACCAAGAAAGCCCCCTTCAGAAGCCGTGCTCGCGGAGCTGCCGCGGAGGCTGCCCCGGGGAAGGCCGGTAGCTGACAGCAGCGGCGGCCGCAGTGCCGGGGCTTATCGGTCCTTGGATGGGGAAAGGGGGGGTTAGCCTGGGGGATGCGGGAACGGACCTCACCTTGAGGAGGGCTTTCCTGCAAAGGGGCTGATTGCAGAGGGTGAGGAAACTGCTCTTTGCCGAGATTAGCCAGAGCCACGCCTGGCTCAGCTGGAGAGACGAACGCTCTCGTCCTCAGGGACAGCTTTCAGTTTTTCAAAGCATAACATCTTTTACAGTCCACCCCTCAGAGGCACCTTGGATCTAGTTCATCTCCTCTGCCCTTCAGCGGAACACTATTTCTGTTATTATTATTAGCCTGACAGGAGTATTTAAAATCCATCGCGCAAGGTGTGGTAAAAGCCAGTATCTGCGGTTGCAAAGCTTATATGGACAGAAGGGTTTTGCACACACTTACACAGTGTCAGAAAGGGGGACAGGCCCCAAATCCAGTGCCCGGTACAGAGAACAATTTCAGTAACCAAATTAACAGAGATCGGTGGGGAGGAATTTGTGCTCCAGGGCAGAGTCCATGCCGAGAGCCCCATCCCCGCAGGACGCAATGCCCTGTCCGCCCTGATCCTGCTGCTCCCCCGTGCCGAGCTCACACAGATCTACGTAGTGGGGAGATTGTAATGCTTTTCTAGCGGACACTGCGTGAAGTGTGAACAACTCCCCCATCTCCAGTGTTTGGCTGTTACTTTACTCCCAGAACAACTACAGTCTCTCAAAGAAAAGGCATTGCACTTCCACTGCTCCCTGCAACTCTGCTTTTAGGTTTTTTTGTATTTACTTATGCTTCTATATGTTTAACTATAGAATTTTATATGCTTTTAGAGTGAAAGTGTGTGTTATGTGTTTTTGCATAGCAAGTAGGGAGTTCCTATTTCCAATCTGACCCATTCATTTCATCTTTAAATGGAAAGAGAGGGGTTTGATTGCATTAATGTTTTTATGACAACTTTCCTTTCCTAGAAAATACATTCTGGTTTTCATTCTTCCAAATTTCTTCAGTCCTCTCAGCTTTTGGACAACATATTTTGATTGCTAAAAATCCAAAAGAAATGCTAAAACATTTTTTTTTTTTTTAAGTAAAAGCAATCAGCAAGGATGATGACATTCTTTCTGATCAGCTCACACAGAGATACAGCAGTCACTTTTCCTAAAACCTGAAGGTGCCAAAGGCTATTTTCAAAACTCTGCCCGAGTTCAATTCCTTTTGATGCGGTTTCAACCATAAAAAGTGAGGGATGCTCTGACTGTCCTGGTAACAGCTCTCTCAAGGGACACGCTGGCAGCAGGAGGATGCCCCATCCTCAGCACAGCCGATGTGCTGCAAGTCTTTCGGTTCCACCCCACAAGCAACATTTGTGACATTTTGGACAAGAATAAATCAGGAATGGCTTAGTTATTGCTGATTTTACCTTGGGGCAAGGGAAATAGGCTGGATGACCTCTGAGGGTCACTCCCCATCCTCCAGTTCAGGATTTTTCATGCTCCCATGGGGGTGGAGGATTTTAGCTCCCTGCATCCTCTCCTCCTGGCTACCTGCTGCACAGGGCAGAGAAATACAATCTCATTCTGCTTGTGATAGCTCTCAGAAACACACACAGTCTCACCAAATCTGGAATGAAACATCCTCTCCAACAGAGATATCTGCTCTCTGACATTTGTAGAATTGCCTTTTTTTTTTTTTTTTTGGAGGTAGTTAGGTGCTGGCACCCTTTGTTTCCAGTTTTGCCTTTAAAGCAAAATAAACCCAAGCAAAGCAATTTCTCACAGTGAAAGGTGGGCTGAGGACAACCAAGACCATGGAGGTTACCGAGACCTTTCTGCACACATTGAGTGGATGTCTGCTTTGAACTGAGGGTTTCCTCCCAGGACATGACTTGCTCTCCACATTTGCTTGGTCCCACACATTCTGCCATGAGGCATCTTCCAGAGCAAGTTTTCACAGCCCCTCAGTGCCACCCTCCCTTTCCATGTGCTGAAAGTGTGGAAATACAGGGAGTTTTGTCATGAGGTGCCCTTAATATGTCCTGCCTGGAGTAGGATGGGAAGAATCATAGAATCATTAAGGTTGGAAAAGACCTCTGAAATCATTTAGTCCAACTGTCAACCCAACACCACCGTGCCTACTAAACCACGTCCTGAAGTGCCACGTCTACATGTTTTTTGAATGCCTTCAGGGATGGTGACTCCACCACCTGCTGGAGCAGCCTGTTTCAATGCTTGACCGCCCTTTCAGTAAAGAAATTTTTCCTAATAGCCAATCTAAACTTCCCCGGCACAACTTGAGGCTGTTTTCTCTTATCCTATCACTTGTTACATGGGAAAAGAGAGTAACACCCACCTTGCTACACCCTCCTTTCAGGGAGTTGTAGAGAGCAATCAGGTCTCCTCTTCTCCAGACTAAACAACCCCAGTTCCCTCAGCCACTCCTCATAAGAGCTCAACCTTTACTTGGCATAAATCACAGAATCATTCAGGTTGGAAAAGACCTCTGGGATCATCTAGTCCAACCATCAACCCAACACCACCGTGCCTACTAAAATTAGTGCAATTCAGCCAAATTCATGGGACTGCAGCAGTTGGGATGAAAAGACAGTTCAAGCCTAGATTCCACCCTTATACCCAGGGTCAGACTGTGGTCCTCCTTGTGCATCACAGCACTAATTAGGCAGGGTTGTTAAGAAAAAGCGATGGTGTGGCAAGAACTGGAACTGATCTCATTCTTGTGAGCACCCAGAGCAGGGTCAGGATGGACAGAAATCCTAATTAGATGACTAATTTAGCTCCTTGAGGCAGATTTTAGCCTTTGGCCCAGGAGCCAGAAGCAGCACTTATTGCTTCTGGGTTTGCCATGCTTGGCTGATTATTGGTTAATTGAGGCTTTTCACTGAAAGGCCTGGAAACCCTGGTTAACCTGGAGGAATGTGTCTTATGCCCTGGAGTCATCCTTGCTGGCTCTGCCTCCCTCCTGCTTCTCCCAGCAGTTAAAACGAGCTGAAAAATGGCTGGGGAGAAGGCCTGAGGCCACAGCCAGGCAGAGGAACAGGGATCCCAGGGGAGGAAGAGGGACTTCAAAAGGCTGGAGACAGTGGGATGCTCCCTTCCCTTATGCTTGCTGTGCCTGAAGCCATCCAGCTGGGCACAGTCAGAAAGCCCTACTCAATTACCCAGAGCTTTTAATAAAAGCACTAAATGAGACTACCAATTCCCCTAGCGCAGATCCGTCCATGCTGGAGCTGTGATGCCTGCCAGGGTGCAGAGGTTTCCAGAGCCCCATGGTCCCCGAAGCACAAACAGGCAAGCGATGCTGCATGTGCAGGCAGGAGCTGGAAGGGCAGCATTCCTGCTGTCCCCGTTTGGGGTCTGGTGGGACCAGCTCCCACATATTCCCACAGACCCTAAAACCGGCTTCCAAATCACCATGTGAAAGCTTGTGTCTATCATCCCTCTCCTTTCTCTGCAGGTCAGTAATACACAGTTGCTCCCCTAAAGCATTTTGTGATGTTTTGCTGAGTCTTATGGGGGGGGGGNNNTTTGTTGTAGGTTTGGTGGGGGGGGGGGGGGACACACACCACAAAACAAAAAAACCCCACAAAACCGCCAAATGCCAACTCTTCCTCTTCATTCTGTCAGAAGTCTTCTACAGAAATGGCTGGTTACAATTTACTCAGGTTCAGGTACAAAGCCCTGTGCCTTCCATTCCTTTGCCTCCTAAATCAGTCAAATGCTGAAAGTGTTTCTTGCTGCAGTGGCAGAAATGCATTACACCTTGGGCAACGTCCAGAATAAGAGCATTTTCCTCCTTTACAGCACTAATTGAGAGGTTTATAGGCACACAAAAAAATATTCTGTAGCTCCTAGGGCTTCCTCTGGCATTGCACACCTTGAAGGTCTATTTTCTGACGACATTGAATCATGCTGTTGCTTGCTGCAAAATGGGGATTTGGGTGCGGAAGCAAGGGAAGGGGACAGGTCTCCTCTCCCAGACTAGTTCACCCATGACCAAGCAGGGCTTTGCCTCGAGGGGATCCAGCAAAGTTTCTTGTACTTGCCTACTAGACACGATGAAAGCCTTCACTTCCAGCCCCAGATGTGCTCAGTCCCAAGTGTCCCCAAATGAGGCTCCCTTGAACACCTGCACGTGTGCCATATTCCTCTACACACACGACTAGAGATTTCAGTGGTTTGCTTTTTTTTTTGTTTAAAAAACTCAGAAATGGCCAGCTGTATTCATTGCTAATGTCAACCTTGAGCAACGCTACACTTCTGGAGGCAAGTTGAAAAATGCCAACCTTCACGAGAAAGCAAATGCGGTGTAAGCGATATTTTTCACAACAGAGCAATGAATCCTCTGAGCTTGCACACCTGATGCTCTTCAGTAGTTTGCACCTTTGTGAGCCTTGGACCTGGAATTCAGATTTTTGGACCATTATCAATAATCCTGAAGACCAGAAATAAGTCTTGTTTTTATGGGGAAAGCCCAAAATCTTTCCACTATTGCTTATCTTCAGAGCAGGGACTTCCAATCATAACACTGCTTGCTGAGAAGCTCGCAATCAAGAGCAAGTGCTGGAAATAAGGGAGCTCCTCCCTCTTCCTCACTGTGGTTCAATGTGAATCCCTGTGTGTCTAACAACTTTTAGCAGGTACCTTGTAACAAAGTAGTCTTACAAAAAAACCCACCACAACCCAAAACCTCTACTCCACAGGCTCACAGTGCAATTTTTTTTTCTTTAGCCTGATTAGTGTTTTGGGTTTGTTTTTTTTTTTCCACCAGTGTAACTGGATTTCATCCCTACACAGCACTGCCCAGTTAGAAGTGGGTTGCAAAAATACCTACTTTTGCCAAGATATCCTAAACACCATTTTTATAGGTAGAATATGCAATCCAGACCCTCAGCTGGTGGAATTTGGCATCGCTCCACTAGAGCCAGTGCAGGGACACTGCTTTACACCAGCGCAGGAGCCAGCCCATGCATTTTCTCAGCCTGTTTGGTTATCTCAATCTTACTTCATCATAGTGTTTGGGTTTGTTTCAACCCTACTGTAGGAACAGAGATGGTCTGGAACATTGAGAGCAATTCATTCGCTCTCCATAGGACCCTATCTCTGTTTCAGGGACTCTGAAAATACTTTTTTTCCCTGTTTGCAAAGGGACAACACCGAAACGCTGGACCTGGAAATCCCATCCTTGTTCTTCTGCAGCTTTCCCAAACTTGCTGCTCTCCCTCCTCTGCAGGCAACAGGGGAAAGGATGAAGATGGGTAAAAAAAGCTTTCCTTTTTATGGAGAGACTTTACAGTATTTCAGGAAATAATGATCTCAGTAAAACCCAGACCTCACTGAATTGATGGACAGCCTCAGAAACAGGCAGGGAGGTGCCAGAGTCAGAATCCTAGAGAGAATAAGGCCTTCAATTACTGCAGTGATATAATTAATTAATTTATGACTGTAGCCAGACAGCAGCGACAGCAATATTGACTGACTTCACTGCAATCTACATTGCTGACTAATGCTCATATCAACACCTACAGCAACCAACCAGCCACCAGCCCCTTTCCTGGCTGAGATTTAGCTTGATTTCTCCAGAGAGAACCTTTCCAGATCATTTGAACTAATTGAGGTAATGGAGAAATTGTTCTCATGCCAAAACACTTTTTTTTTCCCCCTCCCCCTCTTCTTTTGGCAAGATGATAGTATTTAGAAAGCTTCTGGCTACTACTTAAAGGAGCAGGGAAGCATCTTTAGGAGCAGCTCAGAGCCGTGGTGCTACACCTCATCCTTCTTAGGGTGCTGGGAGCCAAACTGCACCCCAACATCTGCTAAAGCAACTGGAAACACCCCTTTAGCAGGAGCATGTTGCACACTAATTGCAGCGATTATCAGCAGCCAGCATTTACAGCCTCTCTGGACACAGGGGCCGAAGGCGGCAGCAATGTGGTTTCGATCAGGGCTGTCAGAGGAGGGGGGTCACACTGCCCTTCGCCTCCCACCTTGCACAGAGGCTCTGCTTGGGACAGGGGCTCACCCTTCACACGAGCGCTCGCGCTGGCTGGGCCAAGGGATGCACTTCAGTGCGTCTTTAGACGCCTAAACACCGTTAAATTCTCATCCTTAATCAGTGCCTCAGTTTCCCAGGTTGGTTCCCCCTTAAACTCGGCTGCTTACTACAACCCAGGGGCTACGTTTGCTGGGGTATGGCTAATACAGCACATTTCACCAGGGCAGTCTGCAATTCCCTGGGGCTCCCCGCATTGCCCCAGTCTTTGTTGCCAGTTGTGTAACACTTAACACATCAAGACTAGGTTGTTCTGGGACAGCACATTGAATGGAAGCTTTAAAAAAAAATAAATCCATCTGTGACTAGAATAGCTGCTGCATGAAAACTACCCAGGTAGGTCCTACACGAGTTTGGGATCTCAGTAGGACAGCACTTTCGGAAAACATGTTGCCTCTTGCAAGTTGGGCAATACAGGAATTATTGCCAGGCAATCTGGATTGATCAAGGTTAACAGACTGCTCCCAGCAGCAACCTCAGCCTTTGGAGAAACGCTCTGTAAGCAAGCTTCCCGCACGTCTAAGCCAGGCTGCTCCCATGCTGGGGGAGGGATGAGGAAAATCGAGAAGAAAGCCAGGGAGTGGGCAATGCTGGGACAGCAAACTTCCCTTCGGAGCAGATCCTCCGGGCCAGCCAGGCAGCAGCATGAAGGGCTTCTGAGAAAATACAGCTAGGAGTTCAAAGGAGGGAAATCTTTTCCTGCCGTACAAGGGAATCAGCCTGAAGTCTCCAGGAGAAATGGTGGGATGGAAAGCAAAGCCAACGGTGAGGGCTCTACCCCAGCCTGCTCTAGGCAGCGCAGTCCCTGAAGTCCTTTGCCTTTAAGATGTGTGGGCTTGTGGAGTTAAGAGGCTAGAAATGCAACACTGGGTGGGCCAGTCCAGGTTTTAATTTTTTGCTATAACACAGATATAAAATGCTCATTTTCATGTTTCATAACTTTTTCTTAAAGCACATTTTTGAGTTGCATCCAAAGACATAGCATCCCCCCAGATGAGCCTGCTGCCTGTGTGTGCTTGTACATGCATGGACGGTTGAGGGAGAGATTAATCCTGATCTCTGCTGAGCCAGCTTCCCCCCACTCATATTCTCCTGTAACCTGCCTGCTCACCAGGTACCTTATTAGAAATTGCACTGACTGTAATGGACAACATTTGGAGAGGAGAGGAAAAAAAAAATCAGCTGAATGCCATCAGTTCTGCTCTTTTGCTCCAAGTGAATGTTAATTACACAGGACTGCCACAACTAGCATTAATCATACCAGAGTGTCTAGAGGCCTCTAGTGTCCAGAAGTTACAAGAACTAGGCCAGCACCTCCACACAGGCAGAGACACTCCTGTTCTAGAGCCACGCTTAAATAACCAGGATGAGCAGGATGGGGTGGGGGGGGGCTGAGAGAGGCAGCACTTTCAGCAGGAGCCCGATCGAAACTCATTGCTTTGCTACAATAGATGGCTTAACCAGGGGGAAAAAAAAAAAAAAGATCACGGATAGGTGCTTTTGCAGTACTTGCACAGAAAATAAATCATTTTTATTGCTATAACACTATAACTCCACAATTACACATTTGTGCCAACACGCGCCAGCTGTGCTCCGTTCCCACATGGGTGATCTGTGCAGCTCACTGGATCGAGCAATGACCAAAAGTACTTGCAACCAGAACAGCACGTGCAGGGAGAGTACATGCAAAACCCCACTAAAACAGCACATGCTTGGTGCTATTTACTAATATACGAGGCAAGAGAAATCCTTATTTTGGTCATATAGGAGTCCCCAGACACTTTGGTTTCCCCAGATGGAGGCCTTTAACACTAAAATGAATCAGAGGGGTCCACTGTTGGGGAGAACAGCACTGAAAGCTGAACCATCCCAGGACAAATGCTTCCACCTGGGGAATGGGGAGGAATTGGGGAATGAGATTTTTTTGGTTCCCCATGCAAATACCCTGGCTGTCAAAAATACCTGTTACAGGAGACAGGGACAGCAGAGGTCCCCTCTCCCACCCACCCCAACAAATTGTGCTCCCCTTCTCCATCGGTCCCACTTTGCACATGGAAATGCAAATAATCAGAGGCCACTTCCCAAGGCGCAGCAAAGGCTCCTGGCTTGCCAGTAAGTCAGAATAATGTGAATTTAAAAGAGAAAGTGGGGGAGGGGGCTCTAACAGCTTACTGTTTTCCAGAACTGCTTCAATTAGCAAACACCCCATAAGGGGAGAGGCAGAAAGAAAAGGAATCGCATGCACTGACACAGCCCCACTCAGCGGCAAACGCTCCCAGCTCCAGCACGGGAAAAACTTTCCTCTCCCCTCGCTGGCTCTTGGCATTACATCACACCAAGTGCATCCCGGGCAATATTGTTATGCTAATAACGCAGCCCATGAGACTGGATTCTCCTGCGCTGGGAGAGACATTCCCACCAGGTCCTGGCACTCCAGCTTATTCAAACCAGGCTGAATTGCCCCCAGAGAATAAAAGATGCAGGCTTAATTAACTACTGCGCTCGGTTCCCAATCCCGGCTCGATTGTTGTGCTGGCTGTTCTGGTTGCTAAAGAGGCAATGCCAGGACGCCTGATCCCGGGGCCGGCCTCGGGACCGGGGCTGCTGGACCACAGCAAAGCCCAGGCTCTCTTCTTGTTTTATTTATTGCCATTGTGGTGCTGCGGCTGTTGCTTTTCCGTGCCAGTGGCTTGCAATGCTCAAATCAGTCAAGGAAAAACTTGGGACCCTTGTGCCAGTTTTATTCCCCCTTCCTTGTTTTCACTATTAGGTGCCTGTCTTTTCCGGTTTGGATCTCTTTAAGAGCTTTTATGACTCTGGACAAAAAAAGAGCCAGCTTTTACATCCAACGGCATCTTTAATAGATTTTTTTACTAGCTGCCTATGCTACTGGTTTTGGAAAAAAGCTGCATGCTTTAAGGCACAAAAGCCGAGAAGTACCATCTGGCCTTCCCTGACCCTCTCCCCAGCCCTCCTAGAAAGGAAAAGCAAGCAGGAGCCTGGCAGGCGATGCAGACAGGCGACCAAACAGCACAGCCAGGACAGCCCTGAGGTTTGGGAGGGCAGGAGGAATCCACACGCTTTCAAGACAGCAAGCCAGGCATGGGGAAAGCCAGCCTGGGCTGAGACCCTCTGGGCAAAGTCCCTTCCAGTAGCTCAGGAAAGCAGTTGCAGTTCTGCAGGGTCCTCCTAGGGAGTAGTCCCGGAGGGCAGATGGAGCCAAGGCTTGCATGCATCTCCCGATTTCTTCGGGAAGGGCTGGGAGGGGGAGCAGCTGCTTTGGAAGCAGATTTGGAAAGGAGATTTGGTGCTTTTTCTGCTGGTCAGGCAGGTGAGGGCTTTGCACTAG
Organism: Scopus umbretta; assembly: GCA_013400535.1. Taxonomy (NCBI): domain Eukaryota; kingdom Metazoa; phylum Chordata; class Aves; order Pelecaniformes; family Scopidae; genus Scopus; species Scopus umbretta. The sequence goes on along the minus strand of VZTL01049197.1, from coordinate 22,144 downwards.
GGAGCAAGGCAAGGTATAAATGGGAAGACTGCTTCCACCCCAAGCAAACAGTCAAAGGAAACACAACAGGGCAGGCTTCTGACATACACAACCGCAACTTCATTCCCGTTTGCTGACTGCATCCCCAAGCAGTCCCCACTTTTTCCCCTGTGGCAGACTCCATCCTGGGAGCCGAGGAAAAGTCGTCAGCCACAACCTGCCCATGCTGGACACAAGGGAATCTCACCATTTGACATAATGCATCAGAAACTGAGCTGCTTGCAGAGGGGACTTTGCCCACACTGTGAGGCCAGTAAAGAGGCTTTCCTTGCTGCAGAGCTGTGCAACGCTCACAGCAGCTTCTGCTTCAGAGCTACACAGCATCCGACTCGGAGCTTGCTTGCATCTACCTGCAAACCCACATGCAGACTTATCCTCAATTCAGAGGCTACAAGTCAGAAAGGACACTAGCAGGAGCATGGAGACACTAGCAGGAGCATGGAGACACTAGCAGGAGCATGGAGACACTAGCAGGAGCATGGAGACACTAGCAGGAGCATGGAGACACTAGCAGGAGCATGGAGACACTAGCAGGAGCATGGAGACACTAGCAGGAGCATGGAGACACTAGCAGGAGCATGGAGACACTAGCAGGAGCATGGGCTGTGTGGGAGTAAAGGGAGTTCACAGCAGGGTGAGGGTCCTGGGATTGGAGGTTGTTCATCCTGGGGGGGATGAAACTCTCACATCTGCATAGCTGGGGCCCTGCCCCTCCAGTTAATTGGCAATTAACACTGGAGAAAGCACTTAATGGTGCTGTATGTTAGCTTATCTCAAATGGCAGATCATGGAGGAGACCACTTTAACCATGGAGCTGGTTTATCTCTTAGGGAGAAGTGGAGTATTTCTCCCTCTGTCCCCTGCCCCTGTGATTTATACTGACCTGACATTTGCATTTACACCAGTAAACCAGGTTCTGACAAGAATCTCATTAAATGTTGCAATAAATCAGTTCCTCTGACAAGTATCTTTTTACTGCCTTTGGTAATGATAGATGTATACCTATTGTGGGACTTATGCGCATGCATGTACACACACAGATGCACACGTACTTCTGCACATACAAACACACACTTTAAAAAAAAAAAAACAACAAACCTTGGCTCAACATCCTGAGAGGCTTTCCAGGGATGAAATACTAGTCATGCTCAACAGCAGGGGAAAAATGCAAGTTAAGAGTTATAGACAAGGGAGAAGAGAGGCACTCAATATGAAATGAGATGGGTCACCTGCCAGAGGGAACCAGGGATCTCTTCCAGACCACAGAAGCTCCGGAGGCAGTGGGCTATCGCACCCACTGTGCTCAAATTGCGTGAAAGTTGGGACAGGGCAGGAGCCAGATGGTATATGGATATGTATATTTATAAGAAGAGCTAGAATTAAACCTTTTGGAGATTACATTCAGAAAGTACACAGATGTTAAAATGGGAAAGAAAAGCCAGTTAAAGTTGGTCAAAGTACAAAATTAAAAGAAAATAAACAGTTTAGAAGCAGCAGCTACAGCCCTCACAGGAGAATAACTCCATTTTCAGATCCTTGCAGATGCTATTTCAAAGGCCAAGCGTGAAAGAGCCTGATTAAGGGGAAATGATTATTATGGGTAAAAGAACAGAAACACACACAAAAAACTCCTCACCACTTACCAACTGCAGTCTAACACTAAGGACTTCTTCTAGTTCAAGTAGATACATGGTTGGTATTTGAAGTAAGCTGGATGTGCCCATAGCTCTGGTCCCTCAGGAGTGCAGCAAGTCAACATTTCTCTCCAAAAGCCTCTGGAAACCCACAACTGCTACTCATGGCTTTATTTATACACACCAGCATTTCCTGCAAGGCACTGGCTTACCTGCTTTTAGGTATCAAGTAAATAACTGCCACCTTTATCCCCTTGAGGAGAAAGTTCTACAACATTAATTTCACCTGTGAAATTAGGCAGTTCAGCTGGAAGGAGCATCTTCAAGGGCTCCTGACCCCGGTGATGAAGGCTCTAATCCCGCTTTCAATTGTAAATTGCTACAGATTGAGCCTTTGCCTGATATCAGTATTTGGCTCATAGTTTCCCTTTACAAAAGCTGTTGGATGGTGAAAGACGGGAAGGGGCATTAATTTTGGCTATATATATATTTGTCTTTCAAGTCTTGGAGGACATAGGTTCTCCATCTAGAAGATTACCAAAGACAACGGGGACGAGCAAACTCCCTGCAGGACCTAAGACACGGATGGCCCAAGTCCCGCATGCCTCTATCTTTTCACTTGCCAATCACGTGATGCCTCCTGACTAAATGAAAAGGTCATTTCCCCATTTTGCCATAACAATGTGGTCTAAAAATAAACCCGTGCCTTAAAAAATATCTCCACTGGCCTTAAAAAGAGAGAGAGGGGGAAAAAGAGGAAAAAAATTGAGAGAGGGAAAGGAGAAGAAAAAAAAGAAAAGTCCTAAGTTGTGCTGTTATTCTTGCCAACATCCACAATCCCTCTTCCAAATAACCTCTCATTTACATGCATGTTTATTTAGTTTTCATGGCTGTCTGGAAGTCAGAACTTTTTTCCCCCTTCTTGTCTCAGACAAAGATGCAGAGAGGTAAAGAAACGTAACCTCCATTAGTCAAACACATCACCACGACGAACCACCATGGTCAATTTTCTGACTGACCAAACAACCAACTCACATGTGCTGAGGGTTTATGTACAAGGAATGTGTTTTAAAAATGAGCTGATTAAAAACAAAACAAAGAACGAGGGATATGCATGAGAAACAGCCCTTCCAGCTCCCTCCTAACATCCGTAGCAATATTTCTGAGCTTTTTTAACCTGGTCGTGCTTTGTAGAAGGTGATCTTTCCCCTGAAAAGCTCTGCATTGATTTCCTTGAATAAGTTATTTTGTCTTTATCAATTACATTGTGATTGTGCTAAATAGCTCAGGGAGTCATTGGAGCTGGATCATACATTAACATAGGATCTGGAAGCGTTCTAAACATAGGCAAACTCATGCTTCTTGATAGAAAAGGCTTCGGAGAGTATTTAGAAGGACAAACTGTGTTCTTTGAGGATCCAGAAAGTCTAAAACACAGAATATCATTTACTTTTGAGACCAACAAAATCTGCACTGGAGTGTGAAATAGAGTAGGTGTAATTAAATGTTGAATATCCTATCGATGTTCTTTCCTGGTATTTAAATCATGCCTCATGTGGCTCTCATTACCCAAACACTCACACATACGCTTAACTTTGACCATGCAAATACACTGATGGGGAAGTAAGAGGAATATGTCCTCTTACTTAGCATAGGAAAAGCTACAGTGCCATGTTCATGGGATCAGATCATGTCTCTAGCTTGCTGCACCCTATTCCCTTTTTCTGGAAGAAGGTGCTGATTTATGTGGTCTAAGAGATGATCTCCCAAAGACTTTTATCAATTTTTTTCAGTGAAGGTGCAAAAATCTTCAAAAGCACATGGGTGGCAGGGTCTGGACATGGTCGTTGCTGGCAGGTGACACGTGTAGGACAGCTGATGGATGGAAACTGGTCAGTGTGCTCTGCAAAGCCTTAGTGGTCCTTCCGAGAGCACTTACCATGACAAGCTACTGGGAAGAAAGAGTGGAGCAATGTGTTTCTATCCATACTGGTTATTTTTAACCTTTCATAATTCTTCTTTTGGACCACCTGGTGGACTGAAACTGGGAAGCGCAGTCAGAACCTATCATTGTAATTCTGGGGTATCAAATCTGGGCCTTGATTTATGCTTTAACACTGGCCTAGGCATAAAGAGGGCAGACTTGTTTTGGGATCCCAAATACACAGGCAATTTCTGGACTTTTTAGGAAACCCCCTCCTTCAATGTCTTTAAGCTCCATCTGGCTGGGTCAGCCTGGGCAGTCAAGAAGTATTTTGGTTATCGCTATCTACCTCTTTAAGGATTTTCTACGTAAAAGTTTATTTTTCTTTGGATGGCTAAAACCAGATAATTTCCCTGATGTGGGTGAAGCTCTACTAATATAAAACCACTTATATTCGTATGGCTTATTCCTGTACGAGAAAAGGGAATGAACTTAGATGGTATAAGGCACCCTTATGCTGTCCACACTACAGGATATGCTGCTATAACTGTATGGGTAAAATATCACAGCCTTAGCCAACATAATTACACCAGTACAAAAGACACTGTGTGTAGACCAGAGCTACATGTGCCACTTCCTAATACTTTCATATGCCACTTTTGGCCACTGTTTTACCCGAATTAAAACACTTCGTTCAGTCAGGTCCTTGTCAGATCCCAAGCAGCAGGGGAAAAAAACTGGCCAGTTTACCTGGGTCAACAGATATTTCTGACATGGAAAGGCAGAGCCAGGGCAGCTGGCCCAGGGCAGTCCCTTCGTCGGAGGAAAGTGTCTCCCTCTCATTTTGCTGGTTGATGAATTTATGATCTAGGACTCTGCTCAAGAGAGAGGTTAAAAGTAGAAAAGGAGAGGTGTCACAGGGCAAGAAAGCCAACCTGTCTGAAAATTTGGATCATTTTTTGTTGTTTCTGGGTCTAGTTCTTCTCTGCCTGACATGTTGCATGTCAACCACCATGTCAGCCATTGTGGAAAAGAGAATTTTTCTTTGAATAAACATTCGAGAGCCACTGCAATGGGGAAAAGGCCATGAGAGATGGGAAGAGGAGGAAGACCTGCCTATTCAGCTCCTCCATGGGTGGCAAATTCAGAATGGCTGGTGCTGCTGAAGGGCTTTGTCTTTCTGGGAGAGGATGAAGGACAACTTAGCATAAGTCTCTGCAAACTTGGGAATGAAGTGGCTCCATCAGACTCCCCACGTGCTTTTGGGCTGTGCAGAATTTCTCGGGATGTCTCTCCCTGTCCCTTAGTTCAACCTCTTCAAAATGGAGACAGTAGTTAAGTGAATTGCTTGGATTTTGGCCAAACAGGCCGGAATACACTGAACTCATCTAATCACGGAAGTGAAGTAGCCTTAGGCCCCTACAGCGCTTGGATGAAAGGCCGGGCCAAGCCAAGGGGTCATGGTGGAACATTAAACCAAATAAATCAAACCAGCTGGGACACTCCATTTGCTCTCAGCGCTACTTTTGAGCTGACGGATGGGGAGAAAAAAGAAAGGAGGAGTTCATTCGCTTGCTCTTTGGAAATGACAGCTGCTCACCCATCTGAGGGGGAGAGAGAGCAAGAAGATCAACTGCTACTATCAATCAGTCAGTCCCAGAGTGGGGAGAAGGCTGGAAAAAACATATCGGGTCCTGAGAGACGGAAAAAAGGGAGTTCAGGGAACGGTGGTGTGTTGTGTCCATAACTGCAGTGAGACGTGGAGGTTGAGGACTGCCCAGCTGTTTTGCATAGTTCATTGTTGAGCTGCCTGGGGCATCCTGGAGCTGCCCCGCAGGGCAGGACGTCCAGGGTTGCAAACACCTTCTGCAGCCTTTCCTGTAGCACCAAGCATAAAGTGATGCTACAAATGCTGAGTGTTTGAGAGCTGTCAGCCCAGCTGTAGCAGAAGGGCCTGAAGGACACTCTGAAGACAGGCTCTGGAAGTGTGTAAACCACTCAGGGAAGTGTCAGGGAAGAAAAGGCCTAGCGTGGTGTGCATCAGAGTGAAATAAAAGAGTCTGAGTGTCTGAGGACAAGAGCCGAGCAAAAACAATTGCTAAACTGGATTTCATCCCCATGCTACTGTTCAGTCAATCTCTTGTATTAGCAGAGAAGCTGTTTCTGGTAACGTGCTCCTGCTGTAGGATGCTCTTATTCCCACAGAGACTTCTGTATCATGGGTATGAAGAAGGGCTTGAGGACAACGCTGAGTAAGACGCCATCCAGTGAGGACTCATGGAGGACAGTTGAATAGAACTGAGTTATAATTTCAGTAGGATGGGATATGGAATATGAGATATTTATGAATACCAAAAAAAGTGAAACCCTAGAAAAACAAGCCCATTGGAAATGGTTCTGAAGAACCAGATGATGCTTTCGTTGGGAGGGTCAGGTACTGTTTGCATCATAAAAAATAATCCTGACTGTAGTGGAAGTGAACCATGCGAGCTGGGAGAGCAGTAACCACATGAAATGTTGAGATAGTTCCTTTTGCCAGTCCCAGTTTGTCTTGTTATTTGTCTAGGAGCTGCTGAAATTATTCTTTGAAGATGTGCCTTAGGAACAGCTTATTATTGTTCAATCTGAAATGAGACAAAGCCGTTGAAATTATAGTGCAAATAAGAGCCCTGTATTATTAGGTCAAAGACATCCGTGCCTCTGAAAGACCTTCAGCTTGAAGTGCCTTGCTGCATTTTGCTTTTAACTCTTCCAAATAATGGCAGTGGTGACTTGACGTTGAAAGACACCTGTGGCTGAGATAGAAAGCCAGGGTGCTTCATGCTGTCAGACTCATTCAGATTCAGTATTTTTTCACCATCACAGAGCTGTGGCCAAGTTACTTGACTATGTAGACCTAAGGGCTGACTTAGTTTGGAAGCTCTTTATGCATACAACTATCCTGGTTTACTTTGTTGTGACCTTTTTGCTCTCTATTGAAACTCTTTCCCTCTAAGTCCTACCTTCCTTTATGTTCCCTCTATTCACCTCCACTATGTATTTTTTATACTTCTTTGCATGATGCCCTTCAAATTTGGAACAGCCCCTCTGATTTCCATTGCTTCCGCCTCCCTGCCTCTTGCATCTCTATCCGCTTTCTCCTCTTTTAAACTGAGAAAAATAAAGGGTAGCACGTGTTTGCCTCTCTACAGGAGTGTCACCGAGCTTGTACGGGGAATGGCAGCAGTGCCTCACTTAAGCTTTCAGATATGATAGCATGTAAACCCAGTGGGGATGTATTCATATTGCAAGCATGCATCAAACCCTGAGCTAGCACCATTTCGCAGTCATTGTCCCCTGGTAGTACTTCTTTCCATCTCTCCTTGATTTTGCTGAGTGCATTTTGGGGGTTATTTTATCACTACATGTGTAAAAGAGAATTGCCATCATCACCAGGCTTGTTGCGTACACTGCACAAAGCACCTCCAACAATGTATGAAGGAGGGGGAAAAAAACAGAATTTGTGTGTTAGCATGCACTTCAAAAATTATGTTAGGCCCATCAGAAAAAAATGAGCCTAGTCCATGTGGAGACATAGATACAGAAAAGTAACCCAGACCTAGAATTTGGTAAGTTATTCATGCGTCAGACTTGTAAATTATTTCAATTTCTCTGTTAAGTACCTAATTGCTCGATCACACCTAGGAGCAGAGAAAAACATGAATGCAGCATTTGCCTTGCCTACTACTGTGAGGATCTCAAGTACAGAGTAATTAGACTTGGACTCCTCAAGTGTGGAATCAACACTATGTTTGGGTTAAAGTCTTAAGACAAATCATAGCCGGGACTTGTCTCAGCTTCCCTCTGCCCCCACAGTGTAACCAGCCTCTGCGTTTGAGAATATTTTGGTCTCCAGTTCTGTTATTCTATCACTTCTTATTATTAGAAGTTTTTCTCATATCCCGATTGGTAGAAAATGTCATCATCGATTGCCAAGAATAACCTAATATTGTTTAAAAACATTATTGCTGGGGCTGACCCAGGGCATGTCGTGCTGTGAGTGGAGTAGACTTGGAATCACAAACTCCTTTCAGTTTATGGAAGCAACAAGGGCCGATGTGTTTCATGTGCTTTCTGAGGGCAAGCTGGAGAAGAAGGTTACACCCGCTTCGCATTGGCACTTCCTGCCAGTCAGCAAAGCAGCAGTGTCCTGCGATCCCTGTGAACGCAGATGTTCATCTTTCCCTAGGTGAGAACAGAAGGGCGAAAGAGAAAGTACAAACCCGCGGGCGACGGAGGTATTCACACTTCTGTTTCGCTTCATGTGTCATTGTCTCCATCACGAGCAGTTCTTGCAGAGGGCTGGCAAACTCCTTTTCAAAGAAAATAAAAGCATCTCACAACATTTGCGTAAAACATGAACCACATCTTTAGGGATTTGGAGAAGTACTGGATCATATTAGAGAAGTTTTGCCATTATATTTCCCCCTCATCTCCAGTTACTTCCTGCCTTTTGCGTAGCTCTGGACTAGCCTTGTGCTTTCTAGGATAGGAAACATCAGAACTGTTATTGCCGTTTAACTTCAAGATGACTTGTACCAACTGTTTCTGATGGGGCCATCTGATACTAGGTGCTAACCCCCATGAATTCAATGCCTTCCTGGTGTTTTTTTCATTGTGACCAAGGATGACACAGGGCAGGATGAAAGTGTTGTAATTATTTGTGTTTTACATGCCGGACTGGAGGCATAGAGAGATGCAGTGGTTTGCCCAAGTACCTAGTAAATCAGTGGCAGAGCCAGAAGTCTTAAGAACGAGCCTTGTATTCGAACGAAAATACCTTCCTACTGCCAATGCAAGAGGATAGCAAGACGTTTAAACCATTTGGAGGGTAAGGGGGATACAATCGCATGCAGGCTTGGGCTGAAGGTGAAGTTCCTGTCTCCAAACTCTTGCTATTTGACCCTGTAGAGACTGGTCTTCCTCCGTGGACTAATGAGTGAGCCCAACACAATACTGCTCTGAGCTCCTTGGTTTACATAAGAGCAGCTCTCTCTCACCCTTCCCCTGCCTCCTTATAGCTTTTGAAAATGTTATGCGTAAACAAGCTACCACGAGACAATTTATTTCACCGTTTCCAGTAATCTTTTTTTCTTCTTTTTCATATCTGTGGTCCAGTTTTAAAGAATCCAACGTGCATTTGGAAAGTTGAATATTCTGTGATTCATCCATGACTATTTCATGGCAGATTAATGTGCTGTTATAGTGAAAAGACATAAATAATTAGGTGCTCGTTGATTTATTTGTTGCTGTTAATATTTGTTCACAATTCAGACTTTTTTTTTCTTTTAGTGTCTGCGAATTGTTCATAACTGACTCTGGTTTTGTTACAATAGTCATTTTTTTAATAGACGTTTGACTGAGAATCTGGGAGAAACATCTCCAGATTGCATGGGATCTGTACGATTTGATTATTTGCTGCTTCCTATTCTCAGTGTGTGGTGATCACCTGATTCACAGGGCCCTATTTCTGCTTCTGGTTTGGATGGTTACTACTTCTTGGAAGAAAATTTTGTTGTTATTGTTTTCATCTGTCGTTGAAATGTGTTTATGGCCATCACAAAAAAAAGACAAAAATTCTTCCTGCAATACGGAAATAACAGCTATAAGGGGAAAGAAAAGGAAAATAAGACAACGTGGTTACTCAGCGTGTTGTCACCTCACCTTGACTTTGCCATTTCACCCCTTGTCTAATTAGTTTGCCTTTTAGGTTCAGCCTTCTCCATTAATCAGATTGTAGTTAACCCCTTGCATGGTGAATTTCCCCATGCTGGCTACACGGCTGTTTTAACCGTGCAAATGGCAACCATCGGTGGTAAGTGGTGAGTCAGGGAGGCAGAGTTTGCTACAGCTGAATAACGGGCACGATAGAAAACTGACTCTTGCATTTGAATAATCCCGTAGTTTGGTGCTTCAGCATATTTTCATGATTAAAACAACTACTTTCAACAGACAATTGTGGTGTTAGCATATTCATTGTTGTCTTCATTAGTTTGGTTGTGTAAATCATGTTGTATGCAACCAAATTCACACCTGGTTTGTCATCTGAGTATAATATTTTTTTTAAGTCTTTCTTTTTATTTAACATATCTCAGGATACAAAGATTTTGGAGCCAGTGATTTTGCATCATGTAAGAAAAGATGGCTGACGAAGACAGCATTAACTCCTACAAATAAATTACAGGATAGTAATAGCCTCAGCAAATCACTTGTCATCTGAGATGATGGTGAGACAGGAAAGAGCAAAAAAGAGAGTCAGGCCAAAGCTGGGAATTACAAAACATATGCTCATAGTAAGAGCAGTTTGGGGTAACAGGATAATATCCCCCAGGGTATGCAGAAGAATTCATCACTGCAGAGATCCAGCAAAAAGTGATTACGCAGAGCATTACTGAGTCGCTCTGGAAAGCGCCGAGCTCAGACGGCATGGCCCACGGGACCTTTTTCTACTCTACTGTTTACGATTCCATTAGCTGAGGTTGCCAATGCCAGTCTGCAGCGATTTTGTTCAAGATCTTGCCGTTTGCAGACTGAAACGTATATCAAAAAGGAACAAATTTGTATGCACGTGTAGTTTATAAACAGGAATTCCCTGAATTTGCTGCTTTCCTGAAGAAGCCTGAGATTTAGCACTGTGGTAGGCCACTCATGCAGCTTCCCATCTTCAGGGACTCACTGCCAAAGTTGCCACTGGAGAAGACATGTTTAACTGTCTGAAAGAGAGGATACAGCCACATCACTCTTCAAATTTCCCCTGCCAACTGTTCCATGGTCAAACGATGCTATGGAAAAAGAGTCCCTTGCCAGCCCTACAGGGAAACTTTAATGCTTCTTGCCAGGTGGATGGAAAGAGAATCATGCAGCCGGCATGAACGTTATACTTCTGATAGTGATAGAACAAATTCTCATAATTATTAGGTTTTTTGCATTCCCTGTTGGTCAAAATTCCTTGCCCAAGTTCTCTCCCTTGATGTTGAACATGCCAATCGGGTACTTGTTGCCAAAACCAATGCATTGACTCAAACAAAATAATTTCATGTTGCGCTCTTCATAGCAGTAGAAAGAGGGAGATCAGTGGGGAAAACTCCTGGCTAAATCAAATACAGTTAAGTGAAAAGGCAAATCGTAAAGCAAACTGGAAGCAAATGGAAAGACCTGCACTGTGTGGATGAAACCGCTTGGAAGAGAATTGCAGAGAGCAAAGGCTGAGGATAGGCATCGTTTGTTGTTCAGGATCTGATCTCAGCTGGAAGGGAACTAATCCTGAGTTATGACATTGGCTTCAATGGGTTTCAGCATGGCAGGACTGTGAACGCACTCAGCTATAAATGCTTGGTGGATCAATCAAACGCTGCAATTGAAGACCAAAGGCCACTAGTTGCTTAGATGCTCCTGTGATTACTGATGGATAACGTCTCTCAGAACTTGTAGTCTCTGAAGATCAATTTTTAATGAGCTCAGTTGAAAGTTTGGATTATTCCAGGTTATTTCTTCCATTCAGTGGATCGGTTCTAGTAACAAGGCTAATATTCTATCATATTCTCAATTTAGACTGCTGTGTGACAAATGCTGGACCATACATATGCTTAATCTTTTCCAGTGTCTGGAAACAGTTTGGTTTTCCTTATGTTCAACACAGTAACCTTAGTGTATGCGGCTTGTTTTTCTCTAGTGATGGACTGAGTGAAACTAAAACTCCCCAGCTACGCGCTGTTCCTTTAGGAAAGGGCCTGGGGTTGATCGCGTCCACCTTCAGGGGTACACAAGTCCTTGCCCAGGATAACTGCAGAACAGAGATCTCTGTTTCTGAGGCATGCCTAAGCTAGGGAAGGAGGGGAGGGGTAGATCCCAGTGCCGAAAGGGAAATAATGTTGGTTTTGCTCACCGCTGTCCATGTTTTGTCTGCTTTCGCAAGGACTGTAATTCCCGTGATTTATACACAACAGCTGTCCCAGTTTGAATGATAATTAAACTAACTGGGCAGGCTACTTGAGCCGTACTCAAGCTGCGCAAATGGCACCAGCCGATCCGTAGCTCTGTTTGGGCACCCTCGAGCTTCCCCGAGCTGCGCTGACCTTGTCCCCCCCGAGCAGCCTAAGCAGGCAGATGTCTAACAACCACTGGCCTTGCACCAAATAGGAATAATAGAAACTGGGCAGTTTTTATAAGAAAACCTTTCTGAAGCCGTGGTAGTATCCTGGCAAGCCAAAAATGCAACACAACATAATCCACAAACAGGCTCCTTGAATCAAAAGAAAACAGGGGCAGATAACAGCATGGGGCTACTTCCTTCAGTGCAAATTGATAATGAAACATTCAGAACAATGCCGCCGTCTCCCTTTAAGCTGATGGACTGCATTTGATTTCTGAAAATGCTGAGAGGAGCATTCTTTGAACAAATATACCGGTGAATATTATTTTCTTTCCCAATGGGAACAAAGCGTCCTGTCTAAGCCTCAATCAGTGGCAGGGAAAGGAAATCACCCAATACTTCCCCAAGCTCTGTTTTTATTTTGTATTTGAAAACAGAACTTTCAACCACTGTGAAATTATTTCGCAGAGGTTTGCTTATTGTCAGGCTCTGCTTAATCACTTTGTGCTTTCAGTATTGCACAGCAAGCATCAGAGCTGGTTGTTTATCCTGTAGCTTCAAGACTAAAGAGCCATATAAGCCTGGAGTCCTAAGCGCTTGCATTGCACAGCTTCTAATCAGGACTGTCATTCTCAGAAATTCACCTCAACACCGTTAAGGAGAAGTGAAGTCATGGCTAAAAATGTGCGCAAGTATTCAACGCTTCTCAAGCAGCTAATGCCATTAAACTTAGCAGTATAAATGTGTTAAATTCAGGACAATCTCTATGCTAAGGAAATTGAAGCCGATATTTAAACAGGCCGAAATAGTCATCAACAGATTCTTGAGAAGATAAAAGGAGAAATATCTCCTATCAGCACTTTAATCCATTGCTTCCAGAGCGCTACTGTGCACTCTTGACCTGGGAAAGGAATGAATCCTGAAGGGGAATAGCAATCATTGCAGTGAAATTGGAGTTCACAACTGGAAGGTGCTAATTTTGCTTAATTTCATACAACCCTTTTAAGAAAGTAACAAAATATTGAAAACAGCACTTTTATTTCATAAAGAAGATTGGCAGCTCTGAAGCTGAGAACCCCTGTGGCTCCATTACCAGCACAAGAAAAAGTGCGTGGATCAGATAAGGGGGTTAATCCAATTTGAAACTCCTGGGTAAGCTCAAGAAATGGATGAATTTTCCCCATGCACCTCGTGGGTTTCCCACGTGCCTAAAAACTTGAAAATCAATGTGAATCCCGAAGAGCATGACGGTGTGAGAGTTTGCCTTTTTCAGACTCTTGTTCTCAGACAAGACACTCAAGGTAAAAATAAAAACAGCTTGTGTGATTCAGGAAAATCGTCTCCTGTGTTGCTCTAAGAAAAAAAAACATTGGTCTTTGGAATAGTCCTTATCTCTCGCTTATTTAGATGGTACCTTCCTCAGGGCAGAGAATGGGTATTTCCATAATGCCAGTTAGTGAAAGAACTTGGAACAAAACAAAGCAAAGTCATCAGAGGCTGACGATTCTCCTAATGTTTTGCTGATCTTGAATGCTAGAAAAACAAGACCATTTCCTCTTCCATTTTTTACTCGAAGCCTGAGGTTGCCCGCTGGCAGCCCACAGTTGGGGGCTTGGAGTGAAAGGCTGTAGGCTGAGTGTTAATTTTCATGCTAGTCAGTCCCTCCCGTGCCAGAGGATAAGCAGGCTCTTTGCCCATCCCGTTCATCACCCAGCTGCAAGGAGGGCAACACGCACCTGCACGCAGCAGCCCCGGCCGCTCTCCAGCTCCGCAGGCAAATGGCTCTTGGCTGCTGCTTCCTCAGACAAGAGCAATGCCTCGAGCTTTTCCAATTTTCACTCTGTCTCTATCCAGCTGCTCATGTCTAGCCACAGATAAGCACTTAATAGGGAGAGGAAATGAACAGCCATGGAGCCGTCTTGGAATGAAGGCAGAAGACAGTTGTTTAACAAAGAGCTTTCTGAAACGCACCAGCTTAAGGGATCTGCCCGCCGCTATCTTCTTCGCTGCCCTAACGAGAAAGCAATCTGATTACAGGGTAGCTGTCTGGCTGGGTTCCCTCCAGCTGACCACAAAGCAGCTGGCAGAAGAAAATGGCTTTAAACAACTCTTGCTGTCAGGCCGCAAACAAGATGTTTGTTACGCAGGATGTAAACCTCAAACCGAATGAATTTAAACAGCGACGGCAACGCTCCTGCCACACTGCTGAGGCATTCCCCTTTGCTCACAGTGAGCAACTGGGCACGGAAAGGCAAGGAAAGCACTGGTTTCCAGCTCAGCAGCAGCAGCATGCACGGTGAAACAATTTAACAGCACTCTTAAGGGTATTAAAATTACACTGAACATCACCCAATAACTCTTCAACTGCTAATCCATTTCCTTTTTAGTGTCCTACAACTCAAAAAACTGTAGTGTGTAGACATCTTCATCCTTGATGCTTTACCCTCCCCGAAAATCCTCCCCCCAAAGGTATTTCGTCCTTACCCGCCAGCTCTGCTTCATGCAGCTTTTACTCAAATAATATCTTTGATTTATAGACACACAAAAACCATATAAAAGAAGTCTACCTGTGGCAGTTCTTGAAAGATTTTTTACAACTGTGGCACAAGTAACAATGATAATTTTTACTGCAGAGACAGATCTTAATAAAAATATCAAAATCTAGCTGTCAATACGTTCAGTAATTTTTATTCTCGTTTCAACATTCGTACCATGGTAATACATCTTTATTTTAAAGCTGGTCTTTGTTAAGGGGAAGTTAGCCCTAAAAGTTAGATCCAAAGGAAATGAAAAGCAAGCCCTTCTTTGGAAATCCACCCAGAAGGAGACAGTCCACTTTTGTTTAGCGGCGTTTATAACACAGCTGCAGCTACATCTCAGTTTAAACCAGTTTTCTGTGACATCTTAACAATTGCTTGTATACCCTGACCAGACTGTGGCAAGAGAAACAAGGTTGTCAGTGTGTGTGGCGCAAGCATGTGCGTGCGTGCGAAAGTCTCCAAAGTGCCGGAGACCGGAGCGGGCAGTACATGTAGGCTCTGACCTGGCCAAGCCATGCCTCAGTCCACTGCAAGCCTGATTCATTGCATACCATGAAGTGACCCATGGTATACCGCTTGCTTGCGTTGGCTTGGCTGAAGAAACCACAATGCCTGCCTTACCCAATACACCTACAGGAGAGGCAAAAAACCTCGGTAAATCCTTCTTCCCACATATACACCCAGATCTTCCCCCATTTGGACCTTTTTTAGGGGCCCCTGTGTCAGGGCAGA
Organism: Scopus umbretta; assembly: GCA_013400535.1. NCBI lineage: Eukaryota > Metazoa > Chordata > Aves > Pelecaniformes > Scopidae > Scopus > Scopus umbretta. The sequence continues at coordinate 7,144 of VZTL01049197.1, read as the reverse complement.
CTCCTCTAGAGCAAATGAACAATATCCTTTTAGAAAAAAAAAAAAAAAAAAAAGATAGGAAAAATCTACATCACGTCTGGAAACTTTACTGACATGAGCACCAGAGACGTGACCGGTTCCTTGGGTGGTTGGCTGAGTATCAGCTGGTTAATTCCAGTTCTGTAGTTCCCTATTCCCTTGCTTCAAAGGAATCCAAATCCAGGCTGTCAGAACAGCTCCCACTACGGGGAGCTCAGAAGTTAGATGGCAGCATGGAGCAAAGCAAAGCGTCTGTCGGAAGCCGCTTGTGCACCTAACCCAGACCCATAATAAAACGTTCTGATGAGCCAAAGAACAAAAGACCCAAACACACAAAAATATGCACCCCCTTTTCTCCAGCTGAAGGACAGGTAACATGGGATTAACAATGGGTTACTGCAAGAACATCTCAGAGAAGACAGTTATTGAGGACACAGAGTCCCACAATTTGCACCTTTCCTATCAGCAAGAGCAGCACAGAAGTCTAACAGGAGAAGTGTCTCTGGCTTAACTTGGCATTCCCAACTCCGACTGTGCCAGTCATTAGGCGGTACCAAGGTTTACCAACAGATAGAAATAAAAAAAAACCTGGGTCAACTTAACTAATTAGTTTTCTCATCGGAGCTCTTCTTTGATCCACAATGCATTACTCTCTCAATTCTGAGAGGTCCTTACCAACATTTGCAAGGAGGAGAGGCCTGCATCTGCCTTCCCTGGCTAGTTCTAGGGCACTCGACCTCTCACACGAACTGCTGTGTTTGCATGTTTCGCTTCTTTGATCCCAAAGTCCACGGCTGCCCAAATATGCACTTCCATGCGGAGGAACGGCATTCCCCGTCCAAGTCAGCCCAGTGGGAAAACAAACAGTGAGGGAGCAAAACAAACCTATAGCATCAAAAAACATCAATCACCAAAGGTGTCAACTGCAGAGGCATTTGTACTCACACCATCAAAGCCAAGCAATTGTTTTCCATCCAGCTAAGTTGGAAGGGTTATTTGTTTTACTATATAATTTAAGCAAATGTAGTTGTGAGACAGGGCTACTATGACGTAGATTTATCTTTTAAACATCTTGAGAATCCCACAGCTTTGCTGCTAAATGTTTACAGAAGATAAGAAAACAGGCAGAGAATATACAACCGCTTCTGGTGAGGGAGGTGGAGTTGGTTAACATCTCTGCATTGGAGCACAAGAACGTTTAAAGAAGGCAGAGATGTGTCCCTTCAGTATTGTAACTGCACAGGGAGACGCGCAGATTCTGGAGGAATAACTCTCCGGGTACGAAGCTGATTCAGAGATTAGAATCTGCTTCTAAAGCACTGCTGTCACAGGGAAAGAAGCTAAACTCAAGCACGCTCCTCAGCGGTGGGCTGAGACGCGGTGGTGGCAGTGGGAATTCACTGCTCTGCTATTTCAAAACACGAGGCTGTTGCTTTTGCCGTCCAGGTGGCCAGAAAAGCCCGCAGGATCGGTTCAGATGGGCTGATTGTGCAGCTGGACCCGGGGGGACGCTACCTGCGCAGAGCAGCCCACCGCAGCCGGGGCTCAAGAGGGAGCTGCGGCTGCCCACGCCGCTAGAGGACAGCTCAAGTGACCACTGAAGACAGTAAGAAATCTTTAAGATATCTGTTTAAAAATCAGTGTGCTGAACGCCTGATATCTGCCTCTTGAATGAGACGGTATCTGCTCTGCAACAATGCTTTCTTCAGGGGCTCAGATCCAGGGCTTGCTTCCACTGCAGGTCATGCCAAGGCTTTTAAAGACTTTTTGTCTGGGGTACTGTTTGCTTAAATGCTGCTGAGGGATTTCAAATGTATGGCCTCGGAGAATAAAATGGGGAGAAAGTATGTTCTTTTACACTGAGCAGCCAACAGGCCACAGGCTGGAAGGGACGCTGAAAGATGGAAAAGCAGTTTTAGTGAGTGCTCTGTGCTGGGGGGAAAAACCCCAAACCCCAGCTCTATTTCCCTATCCTTACTGGGTTCTCTATTTCCCATCATTGTTGGGCCAGGTCCAGTATTCACAGATTTATTTACGATTCCCTGAGGTAAAAACTGAAAATGGGAGATTAAGGACATGCAGCCATCTTCTGAAAGCAGTGAGGTGATTCAGAGCCTTGCTGGAGGCCACGTCCCATGCACCAGGTCATCTCCTCAGCCACCAAGATCCATGTTACTTTGGGTAAGGGACAGGGTGAGGAAGGTTTCCTTTTATTGTGGTTACATTTGAGACCGAAGAAAGAATTTCTTCAGGAAAGTTTGGTTCTTCTTCTAAAAAGGATTGGCTATAATGCATAGTTTCCAGTAGCTGGCTTCAGTTCATGCTTTATTCCCATTGCTTCATAACGGGAGACCAGGAGTTACCACCCTTCCAAACGCTTTTGCTGTTGATCAACACGATTTCCTCCTGGTGGAATTTCCTCCTGGTGGAATTTCCTTCCTTGTAAAATACTGTTCAAAGACTTAATCATGCCATGAAAGTATTGCAAGACCATTAGGGTGGAAGGAGCATTGTCAATGCAAAATGGTATCACTTCCATTATTTAGGACAGGATCGCCAAACCTGCTGTTACCTGACCACATTGCAGCAGACAACACTTTTCTTAGAAGCGCAGCTCCTAGTGAGGATGGAAACACATCACATTCAGACCATCCTGCTTCATCCTGAGCTCCCGTGCCTGTGAGCACTTTGCAGGCCCAGGAGGACCTGCATCGTTTTGCCTTGCGGAGCACGGAGGGATAAGGAGCTCCCACCTGCTGAACTGCAAACAAGGGGATGTCCCCTGCTATCAGCCCATGCCCACGACAAAACCAGTCCTAGATTACACTCAAGGGAGAGGCTAGGAAGGAAGGGATATTGTTTGTTTCTCTTACATCTCCCTCCTGCACTAGAAATTTTAAATTGGTTTATATGAGTTGCAGGCTAAGCTAAACATTTTAACTTGTCAATCAACCTGTGTTTGTTGACCTAAGATTGGCAGATATGGGAGACAGTTATTACGAAAAAAAATGAGCACAGTGGAAAAATCTTTTCTTGGGCTTTGTTTCAGCTATATCATCCTGGCATCAGCTCTGAGCCTTTTTTTCTTACTCAGTTAAATAATGCTATAAAAATAAACACACACAATCAATTCATCTCCTTAAAGAGACACGTGTGTGTTTAATAAGGTTTAACTTGTTTACTGCAAGGAACTCACAACTCCTCACTTTATTTCACTGATTAAACCCTTCTTTGGAGCCAGTGAAAGTTAAGGGGGTTTGACATCTGCATTTTGCTGTACCTTTAGCATACTCCAGAGTAAAACATTTTTTTCTTTGGGGGGAAGAGAGCAGGCAGCTACTGCGGGGGAGCTCTTTGCAATTGCTTTGCAGGAGTTTTGTGTAAATCTGCCCTTCCATTTTGCTCCAGGAAGGTTTGACATAAGTTTCAGGAATAAGCAGATTAAAGCAGGCGAGTGAAACCTCAATATCTGCATTCTCCTTTCCAGATCAGCTGCTGACTTAAAGTCCATAGGATCTGCTGGTACTCCGTATTAGCGAAAGTCAGATGACAAACCAGACAGCTCCACATCAGTTTCAAGCCTTGCCACAGACCCGTCAGCCATCCAGCGCATTTGCTGGCAACTCAACACGTATTTCTCAAAGTTGCTCACAAACCTCTGCAAGGGTTGACTAAGCAAGCACGGGTGATCACGCGTGATGGTCTACCGCAAACCCTGAGGCCACGTTACCGAATGCAGAGAAGTTCCCTCACCCTGAGTATTCTCTCTTCCAGCATGGTGGCTTCTTGTGGTCCAGCCTCGAATTGCAGAAAAGAATGGGAATAAAGCTCAGGGAAAGTGGTGGTAACCACAACAGGCTGACTCTGCTTGGGTGAGGGTGCAAGCAGACAGCAGGTATCACCAGTTTTTGGGGGTTGCACAGAAACGCTGGGGAGCTGCTATTCCTCAAAATACAACATTGCTGGTCCTCAGTTTCTGAAGCAAAAAGGATGGGACAGAACCCCTAAAGCAGTGTAAAAATGATGCGAATAAAAGCACAGCATTCTCAACAGCCCTTTCCTCCTTAAAAATGAATTTAAGCTACCCTTTGCAGTTTATTTAAACCCTGGGCCACCAGCAGAGCTGGTGTAGACCAGTGTGGTTCTCTTGAAGTCAATAAGGTTTATATCAGCTGAAGATTCCCTCCCTCGATCCTTGATTTCCAAATATTATTTCTTCTTCTGGCAGGCATTAAACTTGCATCATAGCTGGATGAAAATTGACTTTAAGGTCTCAGACAGGCAATTCTCACAGGCCAGAGGTGTTATAAATGTGGTTGGATATTTAGCAAAAGGCCACCGCTGGCAGCAGTCTTAGAAACGCCTTTCATACTTGGACACATACTGTGCATAAGTAGAAGATGACTCTACAGTTCGTGGTAACCTACCTCCGCTGCATTCCTTCCACGAGATTTAGCAGCAGGTCAGTTCTTAAAAATCTAATACTACTGGTAAAGACAATGGGTCTGATCCACCTCTGCCATCAAACCTCTGTCAGAGATACCTGTGCAAAATATTGCCAGCGGACAACGGCTGTGTATTAAAGATCACTGTTGTTATTGTAAATGGTTGCAGCGGGTATCAGGGGGTAGAGGGTTAGGCTCAAGTTTTTGGTGTCAAGGAGAATGCCTGAAGGTCACCTCATAGGGATTGGTGACGTGTCAAAATAATACAGAGAAAGAAAACGTGATCAAGTCTGCTTCTTGCAAATGGGCATTTCTAGCTTGCTAGCTGACATCTAAGGCAGTGAGAATGGGCGAGCGTGCAGTTGTTACCCCCATCGGCCGTAGGAAGGGCAGGATGTCAGCCTCTGCTACAGCAGAGGAGATGCAGGTTGTGTGTGAGGATTTTAGCTCCCAAATAATGGGCTGTGTGTTGCAGCAGCAAGGTCTCCTCCTTGGGAAGTTTATGTGAGCTAATTAGGGTCATAAACATTTAGGGTCTTATTGAGCTCCAGCCACTGGCTGAGGCAGGAGGCAGATGCCTTTTCTGCACCACATTCCTCATTTATAAGATGGGAACAACAGGACTTAGAGCAAACCTGTCCCACCGACCGTGAGAGATGCATCCCCCCCAGGGGATGGGACACTCATTTGTATTTGTTGCATGTTGGACCAAGGGTGTTCTCAGCTTGCTTCTGTATTACACGTGCATCCTGGAGTTGTATCTGGAGACAGTGGGTAGAGACACCTCCTTGGCCACAGGAATTTGGCCAGAAATAGGAAATAGAATACCTCCTCCCTTCAGATATTTGTTCTGCTAAGGTTTAATTACTGGAACATGGTCGCTATAGAGGCTGCCGAGATCCTCCAGCTAACAGAGGAAGACACCTATTCTTTTAAAGCCGTCCACGGTAGAGCACATATTCTTCCTATTATCCCAACACCGCATGGGTTTCCAGTTGGTGTTCAGGTGTTTATGCGGATCTATAAAATCCCACATAGTTTGGCTTCTGAAATCTTAGGCGTTTTCTGCAGAGAACGCCGCATTCACATAACTCCAGCCGTGCCTTTAAACTTGCGTAATTCACTATGGGATGCACACACGCACTTTTACAGGAGCTTAAACCTGGGTTTTGCTGGCTTCATCTGCACCAAAAGAGCTCTGAGGCACAGCTGAAATAGAGATACAACACGCTGTCGGCCTCGCCGGTGTCTGTTGAAATTGTTGCTCTTATTCCTCCCCAATTACAGTTAATGTTACTGAGCTTAGACTTCAGTGAAAGTGTAAACGAGCGAACACAGCTGAATATACTGCTCCTGAAGTAATATTTGTGCATGTGCCCCAAGGCTTACGGACAAGCACATTTTAGATATTGTAAAGATAAAATTATATAAGCCTTGAAAAAAAAAAACATTTGGAAAGTTTATGGGAAGTATGTGTTATTTCACATGGGGCATAATACCGCAACCAGCGGTGAGATAAGATTTTTTTAAAGAATAGCGTTCAANCCATGTGTGAGGAGGAAGGTCACAAGGGAGATGAGTTTGCAGTCATTAGACCTGGCCGCAATTGCAAATCTACCTCAGAGGTTAACACACCTTGTTACAGAGGGTTTTCAGAAGATGGACTGTAGGATTAGAGTAACCCATGGGTGGTCCTTCAGGGTCAGATGAAGGGATATTTCCACTAGCTATATGTCAGGAGGGCTGGTTTTAAAAGGGCTTCAGTTTCCACCGATTCCCCCACCCTTTCCCACCAGCAGACGGGGTGCCGGCACCAAGGCTGCTCGTCCTGCCAGCAGGCTCTCACCCACTGGCTCTGCCGCCGGGTGACCGCAGAGACAAGTTATGGCCCCACAGGACAAGTTATGGCCCCACAGGACAAGTTATGGCCCCATGGGACTCAGTGCCACCCAGAACAGCCCTCGAGGGGCTCACTGCACGTCCAAACCCCACCGGTGCCCTACAGCTCTGTGCTGAGCTGGGCGCAACCGGGATGGCAGCAGCTACCAGGAGATACAAGACTGGGGAGAGAGGAGACGAATGGGGGCTGGAAACTGTCCCCGTTAAGAGGGACTGCAGCCCTCTGTGTAAAAAGCAAGAGAATAAGAAAAGGAAGAGAGAGAGACACTGCGCTGGTCTCTCTGCACGTGCGAGAGAGTGGGGAGCAGAGGGCAAGAGCTGTGCTGTGTTTCCACCTCGGGTCAGCTCAGGCTGTCGCTGCAGCTTCCCCGGCGGTGGCTTTTCCCCCATGCAGCAGCCAGAAAGCCTCCTTCCCCGCCAGACATGCAGCACATCCGCTGGGATTTAACCCTTACAAGAAAGCTCTCCTCCTCCTGGCATCTCCCACTGCAGGTCGGAGCAGGGCGGCTTTGGGCCAGGAAACCAGCAGCAGCAGGGGAGGGAAAGGGGGTGCCTGTGGGCTCTGATGTCTCCTCCAACAATAAGAGACCTCTTTTGGCTTTGTGTCTTGGAGGCAAGAGGTTTCAGGCTCTCTCCGGAGGGCAGAGCCTTCCAAGCCGTCGCAGGATGCCGCTTCCTGTCTCCTCCTCGCTCGCTGGAGCTTTGCTCTTTCTTTTCTGGGAAGCAAAGCATCAGCAGAGCTCCCCGCTCAGCCTGCCCTGGGAGAACAAACAAACAAACAC
>VZTL01049195.1:0-11763 GCA_013400535.1 Scopus umbretta | reverse complement strand
GTTGAGGGTGGTGAGACACTGGAGCGCATCGCCCAGAGAGGTTGCGGATGTCCTGTTCCTGGAGCTGTTGAAGCTCAGGTTAGATGGAGTTTTGAACAATCTGATCTAGTGGAAGATGTCCCTGCTCATTGCAGGAGGGTTGGACTAGATGACCTTTAAATGTCCCTTCCAAGCCAAACCATTCTATGATTCTGTATTAGCTAACCACTTATCATTTATAATCAAGAAGATTATTGTTATATTTTATTGACAACTTCCTGACATTTTGGCCATTTTCTATCACTTAATTATTTTTCTAACTCTAACTAAGCTTGTGGCTTTGCTATAATCTTAAAAAGTAAAAATCAACCAGAGTTGCGTTTTTTTTTCTTATAAAGTGTTTGGTTTTGCATATAATTTCAGCCATGTTTAAGAAAATACTTCTCACATCAGTAATACCATGTTTCCAAGATTTCAGCCTTATTTTTATTTTCAATGATCAGAAAAGCATCTACCATATAAAATTGTATTGACATTTGCTGTACAAGAAATGTCAGCCAAAAAAAAAAAAAAATATTATTCAATAAAATGAATAATATTTCTGGGAAGAAAACTAGAAAGTTCAAAATTTTTTTTTTTTTTAAAGAATATTAAGCTAAAGTTTTCCTTTACCCCACAGTAAACCTGATAGTCATGATGTAACAAAAACTGGGTCTTCATAATGGGTGTGTAGTTGATCAGTCATATATTAATATTAGGCCATATAGATATGATTGTGTTGATTGACAAAGCCTTTTGGAGAAGACTGGAAAATTTTGTACTTCTGCCAGATATAACTCATTTTCCCTACATATCCCAGTTTCCTGATGGGATCCAGGAAAGCCTGGAGATGCGGCTGGCTATATTTTTTGCTTTTTTGTGTTGAGTTTTCAAATGGGTATGTCTTGTAAGGTGGCGTGTTAGAGCATGATGAAGTCTTTTCTACAGAATTCCGGTGCCAGTTAGGCAGGATTTTAAGGTATTTTGAAAGCAGAAAGGGAAAACTGGCAAGGTAAAGAAAGTAAGTGTGAGGCTGGTAAGACAGCAAGAAGATAAATATCAGTGCAGTTTATCTATAAGCCATAGTTCTGAGCCTGTGATACTGGTTGATAATAATTTCAATAAAATTATTTGATGTAATAAAGTTAAAAGCATCAAAAGAATGGCTTCATTCCTCATATGAGATGTACAGATGCACAGCAGAAATTGTGTTTAGAACATGGACTGATCAGAGCAACCTGATCTGCCACTTAATAACAAATGTTGCCTCACTTCTGTCTGTGAGAAACAATGCAGAAGTAGCCACATACTGGTGTCTTTCTGACTGTAGGAATTGTTAAACAAAGAATCTATTTATGCCATAATCAATAGGCACAACCTTCTTAAATAATCTTAGTCTTTTTTATTATTATTTAATTACATTTTTTTATTCATAACTTTGTCATTGCCTTCACAGTATGTGTGCTCTCAGCCATGATCCTCATGGGCATGCAGCATACTGCATTTTCTACAAGGTGTATCCTAAGAAATAACACCTTGTGTCAATAACTAGTTAAAAAAAAATAGAGAAAGGAAAAAAAGAAACAATGTCTTTGGCATGAGCAGGGTTGAGATTTCTCCGTGTTTCATTATTGATATTTTAAACTTGTTTTATATGTACTTGAAACATGGTATTGCAGAAATACCCATCCTAAGAAAGACAAATTCTGTGTTTTTGTTGCATGCAACACAAGCAGCAGGGTGAAATGTTAACATTTGCCCTGTTTGCCATACATAATGGATAATACATAGAAAATAAGATGTCTACAGAGAGTATACTTTTTTCTCTTTACTTTTGTGTAGGATTTTGTTTGCTTTTCAGTGGCTAACATTTACCTATTGCATTATGTCAAGAAACAAAATAAATTGCATGTTTTTCATAGTGTTGCTAGTATTTCATAACATTCCATAGCAGAATATATTCAATGAAGTAAGACCTGGATTACAGGGGTCATCTGTAAATGCTTCCCCAACTGTGGTTAGCTAGAAATATATGTGCTGAAATAAAGTGCAAGAGAAACCTTTTCTGAACAAAAAACCTACTTTTGATCAGAAAATCTGATGTCAGATAGGAAAAATTATGTTGATCATAAAGATTATATAAGGAGGACTTCAGGGTTAAGTCTTTCCTGTAGATAAGAATTGCTTATAGAATCAGTAAGAAATCATAAAGACTTTCTTATTATGATTTACAGAGTACTTGAGAAGCTTTCCTACATACCTAAAACAGAGTATGGAAACTACATTGGAAAGATTGCTCTGAACTTATTTTATGCAAATGGTTGTAAGTGGAAAGCATTTGAATTTATTCCAAACTGGAAATTACTAGGACCTTTTCTGTACTGCTATTACCTTGGAAGATTTGTTTTTCCTTTGTCAGAAGGAAAAAGACAAAAGCTGTTGAACAATAAACAGATGTAATGAAATATCTGTGTGATTCCTCAAGAGCCTGGATGAAATTGTGAAATTATCTCCTACTAAAGTAAATGTGTATCTTCCTGTAAAACACTGAGTTTCATAAGTTTATTGCACATCATTGTCAGAAGAGTGACAGCCCCAGTTTTACTTAAACCTACAAAAGCTTTTCATACTTAGCATTATCAGTGTGTACTGCTCTCATTAGTCCCACTCTGTTGTATCATTCTAGGTTGACTAAACTCATACTAACAGTTTTTTCTAAGAACAAAGAAATTATTGACCAGTAGAAGAGAGAAATTTAATTAGAGAAACCCCTGGAGAAGAGAGGTTAAGGGGTAAGCAACTTTCTGTTTTAACAGAAACTACAGATTGAACCTAGTTCAGCATTGAACTGCTCAAATTTAATTCACCAAAATGACACCAAACCCTATACTGGTAAAAGTAATGCAGCAGGCCTCTTTTGTCACATTTAAGATAATGACATGCATATTTAATACAAAAATATAGAGAAAATCAATATTTCTGTAATGAGTTGGGTGCCTCCCTGTATAAGAAACTTGCCCAGATATATTCTGAAGAGTAATAATTTTGATTTACAATGAAATTGATAAAATAACAACTTATTTCAATTTTTATTGCTGAAATGATCAAATGAGCAAGTTACAAGTAAATATTTGCTTTGAATTTAAGTGTAGTCAGTGCAAAACCTGAAAGGAACAACCTCTGTATTTGTTCTAAATCCAGACTCTTACTAACAGCAGTCAATTCATTGAATCCATTGACCATGTAACAGACTTGTATTGGCCTGAATGTTCCTTGTAGATTTTTAACTCCTTGATTTTACCAGGCTTTGACATTTCCTGCTGTAAAATACAGTTAAGACATAACCAATGACTGTTTAGTACAAAAACCAACCAAACAAAAAAGTTAAAATATTATCTGGTGAAATTGGAATAGTTCCACTGCTTTCCAGTGAGACACATTGTTCTTGAATCCATCGCGGTACATCCAAACTAACCGTAATTTTTAACTTTAAGGTTTGAAAGTGGCTTCCCTCCTGGTTAAGCAACTCATGTCCTAGATCTGTCATATTAACTCTTTCATAGCTAGACTCAGTTTCTCCTAAAGCTTTTCTTGAGTCTGCTTTCTATTATATAAAATTGTTTATTTATTTGCATAGATTCATGCTTTATGACAAGTGATTCCTGTATATTTGGCTTTCATGATCCACATTTATACCTAGCAGAACTTTTCTTTCTGGTGGAAGAAGCACAGAGAGACATAAAAATCAGATAGCCGAAAGCCTCCACAGCTTTCCTATGTTTAATTTTGCCAAGCTGCTTCAGCAACACATTGGGAAAAAAAAGGAAAGTCATGTTGTATAAAGAAACTAGATCAAATAAGAAAAAAATGATAGAAAAACAAATTAATCCTATTCCAATAGAGGAGATTGTAACACATTAAAATAAAATGGATAACACTGTATCTCAGAATGTTATGTAAGAGAGAATTTAAAAATCTACAGATGGCAATAAATCTTTAATCTGTAGCAATATAAGCAAACAGCATGAAGCCAGTTTTAAACTTTCATTCTTAAAGAGAAAATGAAGGGATAAATGAAAGTTCAGAGATGGCCTGCATATGATCCTTTTTTGGACTAAAAAAAGCGAGTTCCTTATCAGCTTATCACCTCATTGTCTTATCACTATCCCTGGAAGTATTTAAAGACAGGTAGGAGAGGTGCTTAGAGACATGGTTTAGTAGTGGACAGGTACAGTTGGACTCCCACAGCATTCTTCTGGAGAAGCTGGTGGCTCATGGTGTAGACAGGTGTACTCTTCACTTGGTTAAAAACTGGCTGGATGGCCGAGACCAGAGATTGGTGGTGAAGGGAGTTCAATCTAGTTGGTGGCCGGTCACAAGTAGTATTCCCCAGGGCTCAGTATTGGGTCCAGCCCTGTTTAATGTCTTTATCAATAATCTGGATGAGGGGANTGTTGGGTTGACGGTTGGACTAGATGATCTCAGAGGTCTTTTACAACCTTAACAATTCTATGATTCTATGACTCTATGATCTTAAATGTCTTTCACAACCAATTGATTCTATGATCCAATGATTCTATGATGTTTTAGGCCCCTGTTACCAAGTTTTTCAGCCCGTATTCATCATGACATGTATATTATAGTCCATTTCAGTCTATCAAGTTCTCTAACAAAATAGTAAAAAATCTTGTCGTTCATTTATAGGTGTTAATCATGTATAAGGTGCACTGACTCATTATGGCAAGTCCTCAAAAGATGAAAGAAGTATACCTTGTTCAGTTTTGGGCCCCTCACTACAAGAAAGACATTAAGGTGCTGGCACATGTCCAAACAAGGGCAAAGAAGCTGGCGAAAGGGTCTAGAGCACAAGTCTTAGGAGTAGTGGCTGGTGGAACTGGGGTTATTAAGTCTGAAGAAAAGGAGACTGAGAGGAGACCTTATAGCTCTCTACAACTACCTGAAAGGAGGTTGTAGCAAGGCAGATGTTGGTCTCTTCTCCCAAGTAACAAGTGATAGGACAAGAGGAAATGGCCTCAAGTTGCACCGGGAGAGGTTTGGATTGGATATTAGGAAAAACATTTTCACAGAAAGGGTTGCCAAGCATTAGAACAGGCTGCTCGGGGAAGTGGTTGAGTCACTATCCCTAGAGATATTTCATGGTTTAGTGGTGGACTTGGCAGTGTTAGGTTTACGGTTGGACTTGATTATCTTAAAGGTCTTTTCCAAGATAAATGATTCTATGACTCTATGATTCTATTTTGATTTAGTGAGGAAATGCTAACTTAAACAGACTAAGAGAAACATCTTGAAAGAGATAAAGATGTGATGATAAGATTTTTTGTCTGGAGGAAAAAATACTGTGGTATTTCAGATGAAAGCTGAAGAAAAAGTAGATATTTTCTGAGTAGAAATTTAACTTGTAGATGAGAGAGAACAGTTGCACATTAAACTCACTAATCAGAGAACAGTCAGTAGAAATTAGCATGATATCTCTCACGTCAGCATGATACAGAAAATCAGATTTTAACATTAAATTAATGTTGATTAAAAAGTGAGAAACTGATTGCAATGAAAATAGAAGTCCCTTTTTCATCCATGGAGCATAAGCACCACAAAAATTAATTGTTAAAAAAGTTCAACTACTACTATTTAATATGCCAAAAATGGTAGCAGCTTCTTGCTCAGAGCAAAAGATTGGCTTTCTTTATCAGTTCCATATTTGCTTTGCTTGTATGATCACTAAGAACAATATAGATGGCACTGAGGAATGTATAACTGGATTTTTTTTACAATGTTGAGACCATTCGTCATGACAAACTGGAACACAAAGCTCTAGGATAAACACAAACTATCAAACACTAGCTAATAGGGGACATTGTGGACAGTCTATTTAAATAGTACGGCCACTGCACTAAATTTAATTTATTAATCATACTTGAGGTGCAAATGCTGCATTATTTAAGGTTTTTTTTTTGCATTTCTACTACAGTTATTTCAGATTCATAACTGTTGGCATGTGGAGCAGTCATTATTCTAATTAAGAATGAAAGTACTGATGGCTTAGTTCATTTTCCGACAAATCAATATTTAATTAACAATATGTCAAAACCCAAATGTCTGTAATTAAATTTTGTGTGGATAAGATGACAATATCATTCTTTACTGATATCACTATACATACTAGAATATTAGGACACATAACTGGAAATGTATAAAAAGGCTATCACAATGCACTCAGGCAGTCAGTTTCCCTTTTAATATATCCTCAGTTTCAAACAAGTATCATGAGTACATAAATGTAATCTGTAATATACAGTATAGGAGGATAACAAAGTTCTTGAAGGAATTTTGGAGAATCTTCTGCAAAGACCTCATTTCTGTTGAAACTGTTTTTCAAAATTTCCACTGGAAACAATTACTGCAGAGTAAAAAATTGAAGCGAGGCAATCTCTGGCTCCTGAATATATCTGGGGTACTAAGCAATTCCAGACATATTCCTCTGGTTTTCTTCAACCTAATCTCTCTGGTAACTACGTAGAATGTTTAGGAATATTTATTTATTAGGACCAAGATTCTGCAACAGTATGTATGACAGGCAAAACAGTATGTGTATGGAAGACGAGAGAAGACACGATTGAGAAAGACACACAACTGCAGTCAAAACAATATTCTTAACATAGAAAATATGTTAACATTGTTATATTAAGAATGTCTAGTACATTATCAAATATTAGAAATATTTTTTTTTCAGAAACTCACTTTCCTCGGGAGAAAGCACAGTTAGTACTTTCTTAAGTGTAATTGCAGGGTAAATTAATTTGGTAATTAAAGGTAAATTATAATTTCTTTAAAGCTAATAGCTGCCTTTATATTCACTTAGAGATTGTGGTTTTGTTTTTCATTCATGGGTTATTATATTTATCTTAAAAAAAAAAAAAAAAAGATAATCTTGGTCCTATGTTATGTTCACAATCTTTCCTAGTCTTGATTGAATTGTCACAGCTTGGTTTTAACCCTTTTGAAATATTAGTTTAAAGTTGTAAGCCCTGAAGACTTTTAACTTTACAGGTGATAAGCCTCCTCTTAGTCCTCTGGTTTCTCTGGTGTATTACCACCAGGCAGGATGTAACCACTGTAATTTCTTCAAAGACAGTGAAGAAGATCAAACACTTCTTTTCCCTGCAATAACTCAGCAAAACCTATGTGTGAATTTTGAAACTTACTGAGGTCAGAGTTGCACGTGTGCTGAGGTCAATACCAATGCCATATTAGAGGGCTGGATCAAAGATTACCCTTGTCAAAAACAGTGAAGGAGCCACTTAATTGCAATGGAGTTTTTCCTTTCTTACTGAAAAGGAAATCAGATCTATTCTTTAGGAGTATATTAATATCTGTAGCACAATATTATGGCCAGTTGTAGAAATAAAACTAGGATTTGGTACTGCATAAAAGTGCTTTGTCTAGAGTGGGTCCAATTCTGAAGTCCAAATCTGTTCTTCAGCAGAGCTCTAAAATCATGTTATAATAATATTTTTGTAGGATGGGCTTATAGAAGTATATTCCCCAGCTGGATTTGAGACACAAATTTACTAATTTTTTTACCCAGCTTTGCAAATTACTTTCTTGGAAATGCATTTAAATTAGTTGAAAGAAATTTCTCAGCTGCCTCCATTAATAACTCTGTAAGTTATGCTTAAGATTGTGGTTTCATGTGCAAGTGCTCAGAGTCCACCACGCACCTTTCTGAGTGTTTTCAGCACATCTCCACTTTTTAAAGCATTTCAAACTCTTGTTTTGACCCTAAAATCTGGAAACTGGAAAAAAAAAAAAAAATCAATTGATTTGATACCAGGTAACCTTTAACTGGGCTGTCTCAGAATCTGGATGTGGACTGATCTCATGCAGTGAGTTACCCATTCCCACCTCCCATACTCGGGTGAAACAAAGCAGGTAGCATGCCCCACCATACTCAGGTGAAACAAAGCAGATAGCACGAATGCTTCTGCTTCTGTCTCTTCTTCCTTTAGGTTTTAGCGTGGTAACCAGGCCTGTAGACAAAGATACTGAAAAAAACACAGGAGTCAGAAAAACAGGACTACATTTCAATCTCAATCCATCATCATACGTTTGAGAGAAACAGCCTGTGAGAGAATATTTTACCCTTTTATTGACATGGCACTGCTTGCAAAATAAAGAAGAGACCTTTGATTTTATTTGAGACACAAACCGTCTTCAAAATCAATTTCCAAACGTATGAACTGTTATACTAAAGACTGGCTCGTGTCTCTATGTGACCATGTTTCTATTTTGCTATTTTACTAATACACATATAAGGATCTTATTTGTCTTTTTGTCTTGGAAACATAAGAGTGAAGCAACAAAATCAGATGTTTCATCATGTGGAAAAGAACCAGAAACAGAAAAGTGGGCTCCTGAACCCGATCATCTTGTTTTTCAACAGAAAAAAAGTAATAAAACCCAGGAATTGCTCTGTATATTCCTGACCTGAAAAACCAGCTGCATGTGACTATTGCCAAGATGAAAGCTGTTATCACACCTCACTGGATGATATCCAAACAATAGAGTAAGAAATGGCCTGTATTTAAGGATCTTAAAAATATTCTGTATTATTTAGATAAAGTTATGGTTTACATTCAGACTATTCTTCCACACTCTCCACACCCCTACCTAAATTACTATTTGCCTCATTTATAACTTTCAGTAAATAAGCTAACTGTAGGTGACAGTAGCATGTTCTCAAATGCTATATCCTAGTTGCTGTTTTTTTCTTCATAGTACTTTGATACACAAGCACCTGTGTTGGCTTCAGTAAGTTGAAAGGCTTCTGGTAAATTACAGATGATTTTTATTTTTTTAGACTATTTTCTCTGAAATATTCTTATGTCCAGCCTGTATTTACCCATTCCTCCCAGTCCGAAGCCCCTTTGAGGGAGAGCTAAAGTTATAGTCATTCCCTTTCAGAGGTTTCTGCATTGTTTACCAGATTCTCGATATATTTCTTGCTCCCAGGGCACTGGGTTACAGTTTCTTTCTTAGGGAAGTCTGTTGCCAGCAGATAAGCCGTACTTCATCATTCATGTTTTCAAGTAGTATGATCATGCATTCCATATACTGGGGACTGAATTATACAGTTATGGTAAAAATATTCTGCGTGTGCACATGGATAATTGTCATAGATGACTCAGATAAGATACTTATTATCAGATAATTAATAACGAACTAAGGTGAATAGTAAATGTTAAATTTATGGGGAAAATAACTATCAATGCTGAATCACTAGAAGTTAATGAACTGAATTCAAATGGAAAAAAAAAAGTTAGGATTACTTAAGATTTGTATGGAAAAACATTTGGATATTTAATTCTTCAGCTTTAAAGTTTTTATAACTTTTTTGTGTATAAAAGATATTTATTATGTAACCATCCACACCAGCTTACCAATATGTAACTGAATTTCATTAATGTTGCATATTTTCAATATCAGTTGAATGTATATAATTTCTGAAATATCTCTATAAAAATCACTGTAAATTGTAAACACAATTTCTGTTTTAAATCAGACACCCTTTATTCCTATCTTGTTCTTTTTATCTCTAAGGATATTTCTTGAATGCTGTTAACCAGTCCAGAATTATTAGCGTGAATGTTTTGGATTATTTAATGTACTCTGTATTGCACTGCATTAGTGTCCGTTATTGAAAAACAGATTTTAAAACTTTTTTTTTCCTCCTTATTTTGGTATTTGTGGTAACTTTGTAAAAAAAATGTTAAGATATATATGTCTGTTTGATGTCAGAAAATAATTCCAGGCTCTTGCAGGCAGCCTTCCTTCCTTGATAAAGGCTACAGGGAAACCTCTGCAAGCTTTAGTTAAAAAAAAAAACATATCCCAGTTTATCCGTAGTTGGGTGTAGTAATAAGTCCATGTCTTCGATGTGATAGCTTAGCTTTTTTTATTTGCAAGCAATTACCAATCTACTCTGCTTTTTCTACTCTTTTTCAGGCATAGGGCTACATGCCTTATGACTAAAACCTCATATACATAAGGTATGCATCATAGGATTAGGTGGAGTCAGGCAACTCCTAGTCTAGTCAGTTAGACTCGGCTGAAAAGCCTTAAAATATGAAGGCTACTATGGAGAAAGAAACCCAAAGTGATTTAATCTGTTTTCAGTTAAATCTGAGATTGCCAATCCTGACATAAAATTTACAGAATGTAGAAATAATTTAATGGTCATTGAACCTGTACTTTGAGGAAGAGATTGAGAATAAAAGGAAATAGCCATCTGATGTGCTATGCATGAACACCCGATATTTTCAAGGGTAATTTTAAAAATTATTTTACTAATTCTGTGTTTATAATTGAATGACTGAGACTTTTCAAAGTATGCTTCTGAAGCATCATACCCAGAATTTAGTGAGATCACTTGTCATTGAATTGTTAAATTTCTGCCTAGGCCAGGCAGGAATTTTGCCATAGCAAAACTATTAAAAAAAATAAACAGAGAAACATACAAATTAAATAAGAAGAAATACAATATCTGACTTCCAAGTTGGCCCTCCAGGTAATAATAATACTAATTTTTAAAAAAGGCCGAACCTGTGCAAAAAGTTAGAACAAAACAAAACCCATAAATTTAAATATGTCCTTTATGATGTAAATATTTTATGACAGCTGTGCTTTCCACCTTACTGGCAAATAAGCCTGTAGTGAGAGCCAGAGGGACTCTGACATGGGGGAGTTTCAGCAGTTTTCCAGCTTTAATTCACCCAGATAAGATGTTTCAGTGGTTCCTTTAGAGAAAAAAAGATCCTCTTGATGCCCCAGTTGAGAGACACACCATCTGTTAAGTAAGAAAATTCTCAGGCTCTGTGAAGAATTGCTGTATCCAACATCCCTCAAAATTTCTCATTTTTTACCTCTGGTGGGGTAGCGTAGCTGCTGGATGCACAACAGAGCAATGGGTGCCATATGTAGATATCAACTCCAGCTTTAATGTCTGCTATCCACCCTGTTTGCAAAGCACCTTTTGATTTCTCTCCTATGAGAAACTTTTATCTTGAAAGTAGATAGAGCACATTTGACAGTCAGATTGTTCTAAAAGCATGCAAAATAACCCTATTAGCTTGAAATTTCTCAGTGTCTGTTTACCCCAAATACAGGTTGTTTTGAACATTTATTTTCTCGTTTTCATGGCTCATTATAATGGGATTAGTATGCATTATATGTATCATTATTATATATTTTACTATCTGTATATGTGAAAATAACATGTAAAACATGATTATATAATGTTGTAAGTTTAATGATTATGAATGCCTTTTATATTATACACTACAGAGTACTGGGAGGAGATTTGGAGAGTGGGACCCTGGGGTTATTCATGACCAACAGCATGTTTCCCTGTGCAGGTATGGAGCTGGATTCAATGATTGGCTGCTTCTACCCCAGAAGCACCTTTTATGGTTCTAATTTAGATTAAAACAGAAAAAATAGAAGGCAGGGACAAGAAGCCTTAAGTACCATGTCTTTAATCCTTGAAAATCATCCAAGTCAGAGCCTTTTGCCATATAACCTGTTAGTGGCAAGATCTAAGATTTTAAAAAAAAAATCCTGTTTTAATTGTCTACAAGCTAACATATTGTACTGCTAATTTTAATATTTCTTTGGACATTAAAGTAAAAAACTTCCTATTTTTCATGCTAGTTGTTATTTTTAATACTA
>VZTL01049192.1:7133-30127 GCA_013400535.1 Scopus umbretta | reverse complement strand
TGTGGCATCTGGAAAATCATCTGGAGGTCCAATGGAGAGAATATTTAGAAATAAGTGCAAAGATGCTAGCAAATCTGAGACCTAAGTGTCAGCACTGAGTTTTGTGATGGATACATATACCTGCTTAGGAATGATGGCAACCAACTCCTATGATGAGGCATATAATTGGCATTTGATGAATGTTTTTCTTTACTATGAGTTGTTTGCTAGCTAGAAAGCACTTAATTCAGCACAGGAGCTGGTATTGGTAAAGGCAGTATTGTGGAACGCTAAACCAAAACAGCAAGATAACAAGCCAAAGATCAGATGGATGAACGGCAGTTTACCTGGGCAGGAACTTGTGTGTTTTCTTCAGAACAAAATTGAGTAAATGTAATAATTTGACAATGGGACTCAACAGAGAAAATAAGCTTTGTTCGGGCAGGTGGTGGACAGATACAGTTATTGGGATAGATAACTGGGCAGGAGGCTTCCTTGTAACCACTCAGTGGCAACTCTTTTCTCCAGAGCTTCACTATGGAAGAATACCCATCCCATTACTCTAGAAATAGGTATTTATTTACCCATCCCATTATTCAGAAATGTCAAGCAGGGACTAAGAAACAGTGGCTTATTCTTCTCCTCACTTAGGAAGAAAGATAAAGATTAAATTAACCTATCTCAGCTCAGAAAGCCTAACTAATTTTCTGGGCTTGGCTATTTTTGTAGAGCTAAGAAGTCTCCTAAGACAAGTAGGAAATAAATCAAAATAGTCTGTTTGGGTTCGCACTGGAAATGTAAGTGCTACAAAGACAAAATTCCCTAGATACAGATTAGAAAGCATGGTTTGTTTTTTCTCATCTATATGAAGGAAGCAGGTTTTTATGCCTCAGTGCTCTGTTGTGGATTGTTATGCTCCTGAGCTGTAGTACAGGCACAGCTGTCACCAGTAAACAGCCTCAGCCACAGTCTCACAACTGGATGAGTACCATTAAACTCTTACCTTTCACACAGTTTGCAAGCTCATTGCATTTCATGTTCAAGAAAATATGCATGTGTTTGCAGGTACCCAGGTTGCAAAGGCTATTTTAATTTACAAACGTGTGCACTCTAATTTACAAATAAGAGTTAGATGGTTGCAAATATGCTTTCAGTTGTACAGTCTAGTTCTAAAAAATTAGCTGTGTTAGCTAAACAAAGGGGTACTTTTCCAGCCATGTCATTAAGATAGCTCATGGTTCAGGCTTACCTTGGGGGTTTTGTTCTCGGGAGGTGGGGGTGAGGAGGTAGTGTTGGTATCTCCCCCCTTGCAAGAGTTTCAGTAGCTGTCATCCAATGTTTTTTCTCTGAAGTTCAATTTAGAATTTCCCTGTGATAAGCAAGGAGGGGGACTATGGCACTCTGTGGAAAAAAAAACTTTGCAGAAGTTCCAAATGCTCTGAAAGGAACTATGGAAGAATTTGCTATATTGCACTGTATTGTAAACATTTTTGGACTCTATTCATAGCTTGTCTATCAAACTTTAAAAAACAGAATTTAGAAGCTGAAGCCATTAAAGAGTTGGTGCCTGGGCCTCTGCTGAAGGTACAATACCCACAGCAGTGTCTCAAAAAACACTTTTTCTGCCTCCTTTTGTACTGTTTCTAATGCTTTTTCTTCTCCCTCTCCCTCTTAACTGGCCTTTAAGTCCATTCAGTTGGGGAATAACACACAACATTTTTTTGTGGTCAGGTATCACCCACAGCCACATGACAGATTTCTTGTCTCTTCACTGCACTGACTGGCACTGGCACTCAAGGCTTTTGTTATGGTTTCTGATTTTTTTCTCAACTATTTGTCCATCAGACCCTCTCTTTAGCACCTTGCACAACCCTGAAACTGGACACTGAATGGTGCCTCTTGGTGATACCGGTTTTAGAACAATGCAGCCCTTCCAAAGGGAAAAAAAAATGGTTTGGGTTTGTTTTGTTGGGTATTTTATGGCCGACGCTTGTATAGCAAACTCTAAATCAGGTGTTTGAATTTTTCTGAGAACTCTGTTTACCCATGGTTCCCCTTTTGCACTTGATACAGGTCAAAGTTTCTCAGCAATGTTTTCCAACATCATCAATAATTCACAAACTATAATGGAGCTGAGAATCATTTTTTATTCATGAAGCTTTTTTTTTGCATGGGAATTTCAGGCTTGGTTTGTATATGGCAGGAATAATGTATGACAGGGTGTGAACTTCAATGGCTTATAGAGTATGCAGGCCTCAGATATGTTGTTGAGCAGAAGGCTGTCAGGCCACTTACACTGGAAAAGAGAATCTAACTCATTAGCACCGTAGACCCATACACTGTGTGCCTGTTTACAGAGATATATTATTTCCACTGCATTGACCCTGTCAAGAAGTGTAGGCTTAACATCTCATCTGCTGGTCCTTAAAATGTTAAGACTTTGTTGGAGAACATGTCAGAAGGAAAATCCATCAATATTGCTTTCCCTGAAAATACCACCCTGCCTGGAACTAATAGCCACTTTAAACTCGGCAGCAGTGAGCCTGTGAGAGCCTAGCTGACAGCACATGGCCCCAGGGTCCTCAATATCACACGTTAGGGCAGGGAGCAACCCAGCAGAATAACTTTGAAAGACGAGAGGAGCTAACACTGTGTCTATGAGGTATGGTCCTATCTGGCTGCAAGGATATCAGGAGTCATTGACACCAATTTCATGGGCTCTGATGTCATTGCACAGACAAGACCAGATGGTGCAGACACAGATCTGGCATCTGTGGGAGCTATGTGACCGCACATACACACATTTTGGGACATGTGAGGAATCACCTTACATGGTAGGGTTTTATCTGAATGCATGACTAGGAATTAACATCTGATTGACAGGAAACAGTCCTTCACCTGTGTTTTTCCCCCAGCTCATGAATGGCCAAAATCTATGGTTTAGATTATGATCTGTAAGTGAAGGCAAATATTACTAATGTACCTATGTGTTTGCTACTTGTAAGAGATCAGAAGCCCTTGACCTGAAGACATGATTTATGATGAGAAAATTTAAAACCAGCTGGATTTTACAGAGCCCATTTTGCCATTCATTACCTGAGCTCCCTCTAGAAGAACTGAGCAACAGCTCACATCACTGTTCCTGCATATAGCAGAAAGCAGGCAATAAAACTCCATCAGCTTAATCCCATTTACAGTGAATCTAGAAAAGTGACTTTGTCAGCTGCTTAACTAAGCAAATGATGAGCTGAATGATATGTAACATGTTTATTGTAGAAAATAGTATTACGTAATCATCAGTCATGCAGTTTGCGAAGACAAATAGGTGGTCTGTTGTAATTAATGTCCTACTGCTTTGAGGCGTAATCTGTCATTCTGCAGGGGAAAGTGGAACAAATTAAGGTATTCAGCTGACATGTTGAGCTTAGCCAGGTAATCTCACCAAAATTTCTCTGTTACTCAGTGGAGAGACAAACACTCTTCCTAGCAGCAACAGAGTACCAAAATCTGTTTTCTTCACTGAATCACCTCTGGGAGAAGCCCATTTCAAGTCTAGTTGCTCGAAACTGGGTCATCTTAATATTTCCCTATATTAAATTACACTTACATTCGGACAGCATCTCGGTGAATACTCCCTGGTATGCTTGTCATCTGTTTTAGATTAACTCTCTTCCAAAAGAGTAGAATCAATGAGGTGCTCTGAGTTAGGGCCTGATGCTACAACCCTGGCAGTCAATTCCATGTTCACAAAAAGGGGAAGAATGGGGTTTCATGGTGGCAGTCTAAGCAAGGAAGTCTTTCCTTGTGCAGTCCCAAACTGCCAGAATGCCACTCACTAAAGAAACACAGCAGGAAATGCTGAAATTGTGTCCCCGAAACTGGCAGATATGCACTGGAAATCCGTACACACTCTACTGTCAATCATCCTATTGCAAAATTTTTTTTTTTTTTAAATCACAGTGCTGCTAACTCACCTTTCCTGCAAGGTCACTTTCAGCTAAATTTTTAAGTATTTTAAGAACACTGCATATGTTGGATTGAGCAAAAAGGGAAAGGTTTGCCCTTTTTTCCATGAAATACAGAAATACTGTTTGGTTCAAAGTCTTACCCTGACTTAAACCATTTACTCATGAGTCACATGTGTCAGGGCTTTGCTGAATTTCTCCAGGGGCTGACTGGGAGGTTATTTGAGTGGCGGATATTCTGGACCATAAGTAGAAATAGCTAGGGACCGATGGGAACTACTAAGCTTGAAGGCAGCAGACAGAGGGCAAGTCAGCACAGAATTACTTCTTCTTTTGTCTAGGGATTGAAATAGCCTGCTCTACCCCCAGTGCCTCTAGTCACCGGCTGCATGGGTAGTCTTACAGGCCTGAAGCTAACAAAGCATTTAAGCATGTTGTCAGAGAGGGTTGAGACTGCACATAATTCACAGCTGATGACAGGATAAAAAAGAAGTTACTTTCTGACTCACCTGCAATGCTGACAGTCTGAGCGCAGAGGGTCAGAGAGGAGACTACTTTAATCAGATTCAAGTTATTCAACTTTTCTCCTCTGCCTGTTACTGAGCAGAGAAGCTGGTAGTCAGGTAGGTTTTAAGGAATATGAATGAGTCAGCAGTTCCATTTTAAGACTGTTTTTGAATCAGTCTTCTTTCTTATTAGGACTGCCATTGTCCCAGAGCCTTTAGGGGAATGTTAGTAAAGCAAATTAAAAAAAAGAAAAATCCCTCCAAATCATTTAAGCAGAGAAACTAAGGGCTGTTCATGCTCAGTCTCAGACAAGGTGAATGGAGTAAAGTATTCCACACACAGCTGATTAAGCTGTGCTGCTGTCTAGCTGCTAGTAGACAAAAACAAGAATCCCCCCAAAATAGTAAAAATTAAGGTTGAGAGCAACCAGCAGTACTAAATTTGTGATCCCTGCTCTGTCCCAGTTTTTCAAAATAATCTCAGCAAGTCACTGAGCCTAGATACTCTAAAGAGTTTGTAGGTGTCCAACTCCCACATATTTCAGCGGCAATAGGTGTCCATTGCTTTGCCACTCTGGGATTTAGTTTCTCTATACCTCACATGTTCATTTGTGAAACGCAATGAAGAGAATCGGGCTTTCACTGTAGCCTCCCCTTCCCAGCATGGTGTTATGAGGCTGAACAGTGTAGAGTTAGGTAGCTGCTCCACTGCAGCAGAGGAACCTTCCCTGGCCTCAGTCCCTCCCCGGCCTAACCTAGCCCTACTGACCAAAATGCTTAATAACACGTTCAGGTGCTTTTCTAAATCATAGCCTCTGATACAAATTAGGAGGAGCAGCTTTCATTATGTTCTTCAGACCTCTGAGAAAAACGAGCGATGATACCGAGGCGAAGTGACTCAGACAAGGAGATAAGTAATCAATACCAATGCACATCAGTATAGCACAGTCACGGATTCCTCCCATCTGGAAAAAATACTCATGGCAATCATTTGAAAGCAGAGCAGCTGGAGGCTGAAGCAGTGGAGGAGAAAGAAGAGAGAGTATAGCGTATCTTTAAGATCAGGGAATACAGCAACACAGAGGAGGCAGAAGCTTAATTTGCAAATAAAAAATAATAACGTGCCTGTAAGTAAACTGTACATTAGTCAGCACTGTGCTGCTCCATAACAGAACTTTGTGCCTTTAGTCACTGAGTTTTTGCTATATTTGACAATGATATACAACTACTGGGTAAAACCCTTAAGTACAATTTTCTAAATCTATATTTATATTGAGGCAGATTATTTATCTTTTTGACAATATTAATCACCCAAAATATAATCTGTAAATTAAAAACCCTATAATATTGTTACCCAGAAATACTGCACCCAGCTGAGAACATTTGTCTTGTGTGTTGCTTTTCTAGTAGAAAAGAGTTATTACGTGATTCACTTAATTATATCTGTATTAATTATGACATAATTTTGCTAGAATTTTCTCAGGCTTCTGTAAATTAAATGAAAGAGTTGACTCCTTGAGATCTTCTGCTAATTCTGTGTTTTGAGATGGTGGGGGTTTTGGAAGATTAATACATACTGCAAAGTGTTAGAATATACAAATATTTTAAGGCCTACAAATCTTCACTAAGCTGGACAAAACAATCTAATATAAAGCATCTAGCACAAAACTCCTGAGTATCTGTGCTAATTAACATTCCCATGGGCCATTTCCATACCAAGGGCCTGGTATAAACCATTTCAATAATACATCATGGATGCTATTGCTACTCTGCACAGATTTCGTTTTCTCCATTTCTGCCACCAAAGCAGATGTTCTGTAGCTGGATCCAAGAAATTACCACCTCTTGCCCTAGAGCAGTCAGCCACCACAGGTTGCTTCCTGGGCATCTTTAGGGTCACATCACTATCCACATAAAGATCAATGGGAAGGGAAAAGAACAAATTAAATTTGCAGGCTTCTACCTTGTCTCCAGAATCATCCAGTAGAAGTCTTGAAAGATTTTCCTGAAGCCCAAAAAAGAAAATTGGCAAAAATAAAACGCACCACCCCCCGAAAAATCACTCTGTTAACACTGTCCTAATCAGTTAGAATTTTATATGTAGCTGCACTGTAAAAGTTGAAGTCTTTGCAAGCTTAATTGCAAATTAGATTACAGAGAGAAAGTGTGATTAATTTGTAATCCTCGGGCCTATTGTACTAGACAAATTCTGATTCCTTTTCTCTCTTTTTTTTTCATTTTAATAGTAATTTTTGGATGACAAATATCAAAGCCCTCTGAAAATTTCACAGAACAAGATTTATCTTTAGCTTGTATAATGTTATGCCTATAGGCTAGAAATTATTATCAAGTGCCATGTAAGGTGACACAATTTCTGTACTTTTAAAGAGCCAGCCTCCATGTTCAGATAATTTACTATCAGTTTGGCCATATTCATTCTCTAGCCTAAGGAATTAGTTAGCTCTGGAAAATATTTTTCACCAGTTTGGTTCTTTTAAATTGTTAACCCACTAGCACCGCCATTTAGAGAGCCACTATACAATAAAATAGTGTCTCTGCTTGTCAGGTCCAGTTCAAAAACCGACTAGGAAGCAAATTAA
Source organism: Scopus umbretta (assembly GCA_013400535.1). Lineage (NCBI taxonomy): Eukaryota > Metazoa > Chordata > Aves > Pelecaniformes > Scopidae > Scopus > Scopus umbretta. The sequence continues at coordinate 23,077 of VZTL01049192.1, read as the reverse complement.
TAGAAGCCAGGTTTCATTTGTTTTTCTACTGAGAGAACAAGGCATTAGTTTCCAGATTTTAACTGTAATCGCATATTCAGCTCTATCTTGACCTTTTTTGACATTTAATATCTGATATAAACAGATATTTTGGCTTTGTTCATGCTGTTTTGCCAACAGCTAGCAAATGCATTGTGGCAAATGCATGGTCTTCACCGTCCACATGTTTCGTATAGGTTCATAGAAGTAAATGGAACCATGTTCAGTTACTTAGGCTCTGTCAAATTTCAAAGTTTGGTAGACTAGCCTCTCTAAAAGATTTAGGTATCTTTTTCCTTTCAGGTTTTTGTCCTTCTGTGAAAGCTGTCAAAGAATATATTCTCCGTTAGAAGCCTAAATAAACCAACATTTGAATCCTTAGCAGGCCACAAGAAATGAATGGTGCTAATACCTATCCGTTGTGCATTTTTCACAGAGCCTGTTGAATGGACATGGAGGCCCTCTACCATTCCCACTAATCCCAATGCTGTGTGGATATACTACAGAGCATAGTATGCTCTGTAGTCCAGGGATTCTGCTCAGCAGGACCTGAGTATTGCTCTCTGAAGTTCACAGGATTTTTTTCAAAGAACTGAAAGCATATCTTAACCAGATTGTTAAGAAAACATTTCAAAGCTACGTGGAGCTGTTGATTTTTTTCTCTTTTTAAATCACTTTTTTCTTTATTTTGTACAACAGACAAATAGTAAATGTCCATATCATCAATTGCCTTTATTAGGCCGGATGCAATTAGTCATTTTACTGTTTTCTCTGCCTCCTTTGGTTCATTTTTCTCCAACCTAAGGTTCACCTCTTTCCACTGTACCTCTTTGGTCTGTACTCATGAATTTTATTTGGATGTGAGACTCAAGGTGATGATCATTCAATTATATTAAATCATTATTTTATTACATTTGCTCTCTATGAGAGATTATAGTATTACTCACATGATTAGTTCTGCAAATCAGCAGTTCTCAAAATTTAAGACCTTATGTGATCAGAAGTAGTTTGTGTATACTTCTTCATTTTATAAAGTATAATCATGAATATTTTTCGTTACACTATGTTAGTTTTTAGCATGTACGTGTGAGACAATTGGGTTTGGATAAGGGTCGATTAAAAGCCCTCCCCAAAATTCTCCCAGTAAATTCTACGTCAATTTTACATCAGGACATCATCATCTACATAGAACACTAGACAACATAAACAGCATTGTAAAATTATGACTTCATTTTTTTTCCGAAGATGTTAAAGGAAAAGAGTTCATACTTAACTTGTCACAATAGAAAAAGAAATCTAATAGTTGTAATGAAAAACAGTATCTATGCATGCATTTATACTCATTTTCTGTCAGCTTATATAGAATGAAGAAGACAGATTTTGGCATATATACACACTTATAAATGAGGTGTCTAGCGCACTGTGTGTTTTATATTTCATCCCATAGCTCAGCTAAACTGCAATAAAGAAAATTTCCAACTTGCAGCTACTTAGTCTGTGTGAAAAGCTTTTAGTTTCCCTTGAAGTTACAGAAGATCATACTAGAAGACATTCTTTTTGAATGCTCCAGAGATGTGTGTCCATAATTCACTATGATCACAGAATTGAAATGATCATGTAGGGAAGATTAATATAGATGTAATCTATGGCAAATATACTCACAACTGCTTTAAAGGTAAAATTCCAGGAAATGCCAGGAAAAATAGACTGAATAAGCATTTGTGTACTTGAACATCTCTTGCCTGTATTTTCAGAAAATGGCATGTTTGTTTTGGTTTGCTGCTGTCAGAGTATTTTCAGTATTGTGTCAATAATAACTGTCATGGGAAGGTATCCCGAAATGCAACTTTTCAGAACCTTTCAAAATTAGTAAGTACTTGTGCAAAATAATTCTCTTTTTCTGCAAGGTTTTAATTTAGAAAAGAATACCAGCTAAGCACAGAAAAACAAAATCTATCTGCAGCTACTGGTGGGCAGATTGACATAGCTTAATGAAAGAAGGGCACAGACCTGCCTTGGCTCCCATTGATATAAAGGGGAGTAAGGTCAGCGAAGAGACAGCTATATGGAAGAAAACTCCTTCAGCAAGAGTCTTTACTCCCTACTGGCCACATGTGCAGCAGGGGTAAGCTCCTTTGTGAAAAGAGGTTGTATAAACTCCTCAGTTCTCTCTGTAAACCAAGAGCCAGGGAGAATGTGTAAAGATCTATTCTATGGTCTGCTGTTCAAATCGATTTCGAAGTCCTACTGTAGACCTTAAAGCTTAACTGAATGTGAGAAGGTAGCCCCACCTGAGGGCAGGAATATTTCAAAAAGAGTGAGGTAAAAACAGTGATTATTGGGATTATGGGAAGCTCATGGGTTTCTTAACTGGTCACTTGGGCATTCATCCACAGATCATTTAACCACCTAGCTGTCACTAAATTCAGAAAAGTTAAGCACCTAAGTATCTTTGATGCTGTAGACAGAGCAGGTACTGGCTTATTAATAAATGCAGTGTCACTCTGCTAACAGGGGGTTGTTCCTCTTTAAAATGAAATGGGCCATGCCTTCATCAGGGGGAAGGAGATGAAAGCGATCTGGGGCACATTGTTAAAAGGAGTATAGAAATGGGAAGGAGACGTGAAGCTGAGATATCCATGTCTCCTTGGTTACATGGGATGTGGATGAGAGAGAGGAACAGCCAGAGAGATTTGCTAATTTGGGATTGATTTTAATAACATGCATGCTTACTGGTTTGTGAGAATGTTCTGAGCTGTTGTGGCGGGTTGACCCTGTCTGGTTGCCAGCTGCCCAAAGCCACTCTGTCACTCCCCCTCCTCAGCTGGACAGGGGAGAGAAAATATAACGAAAGGCTCATGGGTCAAGATAAGGACAAGGAGAGATCACTCAGCAATTATCATCATGGGCAAAACAGACTTGACTTGAGGAAAATCAGTTTAATTTATTACCAGTCAAATCACAGTACAGAATCATAGAATCATAGAATTGTTAAGGTTGGAAAAGACCTCTGAGATCATCTAGTCCAACCATCAACCCCCCCAAAAAAAAAAAAACNTCACCATGGTCTTCACCACAGGCCGCCGGGGAATCTCTGCTCTGGTGCCTGGAACACCTCCTCCCCCTCTTTCTTCACTGACCTTGGTGTCTGCAGAGTCGTCACTCTCTCCAGCTGCAGTTGTGCAGGGTTGGGGTTTTTTTCCCCTTTCTTAAATACGTTATCCCAGAGGGGCTACCACCATCACTGATGGGCTCAGCCTTGACCAGCAGTGGGTCCATCTTGGAGCTGGCTGGCATTGGCTGTATCAGACATAGGGGAAGCTTCTGGCAGCTTCTCACAGAAGCCACCCCTGTAGCCCCCCCCCCAGCTGCCAAAACCTTGCCACGCAAACCCATTACAGCTGTGTAGGGTATATTAGAAATTTTTATAATTCCATAGCATCTCCCCTTTCTTACTGTTTTAGTCAACTGTATCTAAGGAAAATAATATAGAACTTTGGATATAGTGAAGAAGGGGACTGGAGTTCCCTGAGCTCCGGAATCAGTAACACCTTCATGTGAGCTCTCAGCTACCAGAAAAAGTTGGTAGCCTACCTATTATGAAAAGTCTGGAAAAAAAAGGCAGGTATTTGCTCTGAATTGAGCTCCACTTTGAATTATAGATGTTTTATGCCAACTGATTAAACTGGACTGTTTTTCACTGCTGGGGTCTGCCCCAGAATACTACTTTTCCATTGAAGCCACATTTTTTCTTTGTTGGACTGAATTAGACATCCTGTAGACCTGACAAAATGATGAGTGTGGTTAGCAGATGGCAGAAATGTAGTTCGGTCTTTTCTTTCAGACTGGTCATCTGGAGAGCAAGTAACACCTCTGACAAGTATAGATTTTTACTGTGGAGGAAGCATTTTGTCTAATTTATTTGATTTTTGTGGATACTATTTAAAAATGGTGGCGTTTGGCAGGTATGTTTTTCTTTTTCCCTTTCCTTCTGTTGGCACTAACTTAGCGACAGTGAATTTTCTCAAGGTATCAGTTCACAGTAGACCTGAATTTTACCCTTGTAAACATCATAGTCACCAAAGTTCCAGCTTGATTCCAAGCTTTCCCATTCTCACATTTGGTAAAACATCATTTGAAATCTGATTTGACAAACTCAGGAAAGAAATCCCTTTATTCCAATTGTTGAGAGATTAAAGCCCTTTTATCCAAATTGTAGGAGACACTCCTGCACCAGGAAAATCCCTTCCTCTACCAAAAAGCACTTCAAACTCAGGGCTGGATTCAGCTACAAAGTGAAGAAGGTAATAAGACATTGTGGGACACAGCTAACATAAATGGGAAGATGACAGGCTCCTCTATTTCTAGTAATCTTTTTCTCTTTGAATCTTCATTTCTCATGAGAGTCACTTATCCAGTATGCTGAGTTGACAACTGGGGCGAGAGGTCAGAGATACACTCTGTGTTGTTTTGCTGATGCTGCCCTATATTTCAAATATAAAAAAATCAAATATTTGCTCAAGCTGATAGTTGGTGAAGTATCTTAACCCTCCAGGCTAAGGAGGGAAATCTTTCTCCTTAAGTCACTGTGCCCTCCCAGATTGTAATTTCCTATATTTCTTTCTACGTAGTGCTAACCAAGTTTTTAAAATATTTTTCAATTTAATTGTAGAACCACAAAGTCATTTTTTTCATAGATATTTGATCAAAAATAACTCAACTTGGCCTTGAGAAAATGTGTTGAAAGGCATACCAAAAGAAGTTCCTCAGTGCTGAACACCAAGACAGGGAAGCATGACACGAAACACAAGATATCCACAACAGTTACATTTTGTTGTATCTCATTAAATGGTCTGGCCACATACTGAGGAGCATGGATGTATAACTCTGGTAGGCAGTTACAAGACAGTGCACAGATATCCCAGCTCCTGGGCAGAAAGATAGGGAAGCAATTTTTCCTAGGTGATAGTAGAACACAAGTGTCAATCATGTAGCCATGCCAAATCTACAAGACCTGACAGATGTGCACTTATCTCTTTGTCACTGCTTTAAAATCCTTTTTTTTTTTTTTCAGCTGTAGTGTCTGCATGTGGTTTGTCAAGGTGTTCTTTAAGGCATGGCTGAAGGTCAGTCTCCACAAATCTATTATCACATTGAAGTGGCTGCTGTCAAGCTGGCCTGAGTCAAGAGTCAGCAATGAGCTGTGTTTATGTATCGTGCTGAGCGGTGTGTGTAAAGTGTGAGGTACCAATATACATGGAATGTAAACTCACAGTGCGTATGGGCTTCAAACTGTGACAAACGTTGTTTCACCAATTGAGAAAGCACATTTATCCCCCTATAGGATAATGACTTATTAATAATTCAGTCAGGCTTGGAGACAGTCAAGAGGCACATTAGTAATTGCAGAAAGACAGAATAGCTGATAGACAGAAAATGGGAATATCCAATTACTCTCTGCAGAACTTGACAAACAAGCCCTCTTTAGAAAAGGAAGGAGAGACCTGCTGGATTAGATTTTGACACAGCTAGATGTAACATCACTCTTATGTATGTTTCAGCTAAGTATTTTGTAACTGTAATGTCCATATATGGATTTTGTAGCCAACTTGTTATAGTCCACTTACCTTAATCCAACTTGTGCTGAAGGTGATTTGAAGGTCCTAGCATCACGAAGGTGTCCATTCTTGCAGGTCAGTTATCCTTGTATCAGGAGACTGAACAGGATGACAGTGCTGTGTAGCCAGTAATTTACTCCAACAGACACAACAGGCAGCTTCTCCATGGGCCTGGTGGATCAGGGCAGTAGTAAATGTAGAGGTTTATGCGGTGGAAGTGACCTGTGCCAATTGGAGTCAGCCTGGTGAACTCCCTGGAACCAGTAGGATGGTGGTAAAAGTGTTCTTGAATCCCAGTTACCCTAGGGAGTTCATTTCACTGGGAAAGAATGTGAAACAGCTGCTTATAAATTAAAGCAATAGGAGATTTTTTAAAAGCGAGGAATACTTGTGAGTATCATCATTTTAGAGTGCTAGCCAGCTAGAGGTCCTTTCAGAAAGTGTTTTAAGAGAGTGCTGGGTAATTTCTCCTTGACCTCTTCTCCCTTTTCATTAACATTAAAGTCGGGTATCTGAAAACCAGTACACCCACTATTGCCTATCACTCATGAAGGTCTAAACCATAGATACAAATCTTCAGCTATTGCCTAAGAGCAAATGGATTAAGACAAAGCTTGGTAGGTAAGGGTTGTTCTGTACACAAAGGGGCTGGAGCATCGCTTAAGGACTGGTATGTGACATAGCATAATCCTACATTTGCTCCCTTTACTGCAGAAAGGCATGTGATGTAAGAAATCCTTGTGCTCCATCCACACTGTTAAGTGTAGGATTGAAAGTATGCTTTTTTACTTCATTATTTTGAACTTTCCATCCTCTTAATTGTTTCACACTCAGTAATGTCAACCTTTATAACCTAGGAATTGTCACAGAAAAAAAAAATCCAACAAGCCATATACTTGTTCTACAAACCCAGTTTTCTTCACATTGTTACTCAGATATGTATGTGTATGTGCATATATATGCGTGTGTGTGAGAGTGTATTAAAATTATGTAATTACTATAGTTTTAAATACTATAATTTACTTTAAAATAAAATGCCATCTTTTAAAATACTATACATAATATAACATAGATGTATGCATATATCTGTTTTACTCTACTCCTCCTCTTAGTAAGAGTCTTGAATTATGCAATCTGAAATTAGAGGATTGAGCCTTTTAAATTATCAAAGAGTGTGAAAAGGTGGTAGCTTATTTATCTTCTACATCAAACAGAGCTTTGTTGTTCTAAAAATGAGTGAGAATCATTTCAGCTGTTTGTTCTCCCTGTGAAAGCCGCTAACCACTTCTACTCTAAGCAGGAACTGCTTGCCATTTTCATTTACACTCATAGGTAATGGTAGCAAGCTCTACATTCAGTGCAATAGCCTCAATGCATTAGCCTGCCTTCTGTTGTTTTATATGGTTCTGCTCTTTCAAGCACTTGCATATCAAAAGGAATTTTCTTTCTCTTCTAACCCGAACCTCCTATAAATGTCACCTTTTGTTTGTGGCATCATAACTACCCCCACAAGGGGAAAATTTCACAAAGAGTTATGGTCTTCACATTAATAAAACCTAGATTTAGGGATGCACAAGGGAAGAGCACCCATTTACCAACATCCCTTTTTACTAATTAGCCACTAACAGGAAAACCAACCCTCAAATAAATGATAGATCCAAATGTTTCTGAAACTTGATTGAGCTCAAAAGTTCACTTCTAAAATATTCATCCTGCTGTCAAAATGGTAATGATACCAAGAGGTTGTTTTCAGAATCTATATCGCGGACATTGTATTTATGTCTTTTTTTTTTTTTAAGAATAAGCGCAGACTTTGAATTTTGGATGGTTATCTACGGACCATTAACAGAACAACGCCTGCATTCAGAGGCTCATGTAAGTGCAGTGCCTTTTCAGTGAGTATATGGATAGTGCTTTTATATAGTTGCTGTGACAAAAGTTGCAGCAATAAAGATTGATTGATTGAAGACACTGATGATACTGGAACAGGACTTCAGCTAGCATAAATCGAGCCAGCTGAACTGAGGACCTAGTCCATTATTTCAAAAAGCCTTTGTTCATTTTCCGTACCTTTGGTCTACTGCCAAATACACCAAGATTGCACTGATAACTGTATAAATTCAACTGAACAGCAACACAATACTAAAGCACAGCAGGTGACACAGAAGACCAGGAGGCAAGCAAGAATATCTATAGAGTTCATATGTGTGTTTGCCCAGTATGAATTTATCCATTAAATAATAGCTGTAGTTGCTATCAGGATGTTACATGATTGCAAGCAGATGAGGATATGCCCAGGGCAGAGGGGAAGCGAAGCATCCCTAACGCAACATCTGCACTACAATATATTTTACGCTATTGTTCATGTTCCTCTGTCTTCAATATTCCATAAGTGCTTATTAAAGAGACTAGGAGTCTGTTTTAAGAAAACTGCTACTTTTTGGTTTCCACACATTATGTTTGAGTACACACCTAAAAGTATTAAAACATAACAGAACTCATCGATAACATTAACTTTGTTGTGGCGTTTCATGGCAGTACTGGAAGTGCAGACTATCAGGAATAATGCATTATTGATAACACAAACATTTTAAATGCAGTGGTGGTGTAAACAGAAGTCACGGTTGTGCTAAGTTGAAAATGCTTATGTACCAAAGAGATTTTCATATCATTGAAATGAATAGAGCCTAGATATCCAAAAGTTCTCTGAAAATTTCAGCTTTGTTTTCAGATACATGCCTATGACCCATGCATTTACTAGGAGAGTATTTTGTTCCTCAAATAGGAGTGTGAATGCTTATGTAAATTATTCTTTGAATACTGTATTTTCACAAATAGAAGCTAGCAAACATTTCCATAATAATACTAAATTCTCTGGAAAATATAGCTCAGATATGCTAAAAGTAATTGTGAATTTACACTGAATTAATTGAATATTTTCAGCTCAGAAAAGATATTCTGTCATAGAAAACTGACGGTGGAGGAAATGTGTGAAAACCCTAGAGAGCTTTGGTGATTGTGTTTGATAAGGGGAGGAACAGCAAGATTGAGAGAAGCAGCAGGAATTGAGGGACAGTAATGGGAAGGCTCAGCTCAAACTTCCGCTATGATGTTTGTCATGTTTTTCCAACAATGCCATAAAATACGTGACAGAAGTATATGATAAGCAGTTAAACCTTGTTATAAGAGCAAGCACTTTCTGAGCACCTGGAGAGAAGTGTGCTCCAGTGCATCTTTGAATGCTAGTATTAAGCTCCACATCAAGACTTGAGGCAGGGAAAGAGAATGCAATGTTTTGAGTTGGACTTTGGATATTCGTATGGACAGACAGCAGAATGAATTACTGCACTGTTTTTCAGAGTATTTCACTTGTTCCCTGTCTATATTGTTGCAGTATATGTCTGCCCAGGCTGATTCTGTGTTCCCTTTCTTCTTCTTTGCTGCTTCAAACAAGAAAAAAAATTGAGTATCATTGCTTTGCCAAGTGGTTAGGAGAAGCAGATCTGCTGTCCTTTACAAACTGCTTTGTAGATCAATCAGTGTTACATGCAGTCAGGATTGCAGTAAATAGAGTAATCACTTTTACTACACCTACAATTAGAGGCAAAAATACCGTATCTGCAGCAATTAAATACCTATTAGTAAGTAACCATGCTCATGAAAGTCTATTTTTTAGATTAAATATTTATACAGATGTGCATATATAGCCAGACATATATATATGTGAAGTAGGATGAAGTAACTTTCTTGTAAGTCCTGTCAGTGCTGTTATAGCAGCACATGATGTATTTATGATTCGGTTTCAGCAAGGCTAAACTATAAAATGCCCACTTCAGCAGGTAGTTTATTATGATCGAAAACTCATTATTGCAAACCACAGACCTGACCCTCCTGTTATGCCAATATTATCAGATATTTCCACGGTAGCCGCTCCAGGCTGACAGTGGTGTACCTGACAGACAAAAGGGAGATGCTTTTTCTCTGACAAGTTCCTGTACTACACCATGGTATGCCAAAGCCCAGTAACAGCTATGAGCACAGAGTGGCAGCGGTGATGCAATTGGGGAGCTCCACAGCCCTGCAGCCCCTGCTGTGTGACAGCTGAAAATCATATTGATTGCTCCAGGGGATAGTAACAACCTGAGAGCAAAGCTCTGTTCCCCTCTACCCCTCTTGCTGTATATCTTTGCCTGGACTTTAAAAGCTAGAACTAGCTCTTTATCGGACCTGATTCTCACAGAGGCATTGCATTCAACTGGAATATAAATATCTAGTAAAAGTAATTGTAAAAGCTCCGTGAGAAAAAAGTTACAGTTGGTACAAAACACATTTGACTAAATCCTTCATATAATTCTGTAACCAGTGAAGAATTTTACTGGCACTCAATTTAAAGTCCTATGAGGAGACATAGTTCAGCTTCAGCTTGGCCTTTCATACCTGTGAGATTTCAAGCAAACGAGAGACTATCAGCAGCAGAATCTTGAAGCTCATTAATCGAGGTATTAGCATATTCCAACAGAGTGTTATCAAAGCAAGGACTAAAATATGCAAACCAACACTAGAAAGGAGAGGTTTCAGCATACTTATGTTCTGCAAATGCTAAATAGCACTCAGAAAGTAATTGCGGATCTCGGACATAATCCACATGTCTTGTTCTAGTACTGGAAGTGAATTGTGGTGAGTCTTTATCTCAGGAATAGGCTGATTAGGACTTCCTTGTGAAAAAAAGGAAAGGCTCATCACCTGTTGCAGTTGTCTTATGCTTATTTGGCAGCTGCTAATCCTTTATATAAATTTCAAGTGAAAGGAATTTAGCAGCCAGAGAGGGTCTGTGCAGCTGAGCCTGGTGGAATTGTTTATTAACGACACTCCAGAAGGTTTCCAGCTGTTTCTTCCACCTGCTCTAGGCTAAAGCCTGGTGCAGAAAAATGGAAACAGCTGAGTCCAGATGCCCATTCTGGGATTTGTTTCACTGTGGATCAGCACAAAGCATCTTGGACATATGAGGAATATGTGCCCAGTGTAAGGTGGCTGCCAGTGACTCATTTGTGTCCTTCAGGTGGCATATTCTGATGCTTATGCAGGGAACAGTGAGTGGAAATCTTAGCTGCTGTTACTGAAATGTTTGCTACATTGGCCGACTTTAAAGTAGTCTAAATGTTGCAGACTCTATATCCTCCCAGTGCAGTTTGGAAGGTAAATTTTGTTCCTCTATGTGATGAGGACAGGTATGTAAATGGTATATAATCTCTTTAAGGACTTAGGTAAATAAATGGTCCCACTGAATAGAAGATCTACAGAATAGAGGAAGAGCCAAGGAGCATCCCCATCTCCTTAGGGTCGGTTACAAAGCCATAAGTCCAAAGTGAGATTCTTGCTGATGGAAAGCATCAGGAGTGGCTGAACTTAAAAGGGCCTTCCTGGACTCAGAGAAGATCTTTCTTGAGAAATTAAAATAACTGAAGGTCACTCCCATTCAGTGGAAGGGAAAGTGGCAGTGTCTTTAGTTCAGCAGTCTAGATTGCCTGATTCTTCTCTGTCTATGAAATAAAGTCCAGTAGTGAAACTTTTAATTAGAATGGCTGTTGGTCTGGGCTAGGTCAAGACCAGGGTTGCTGCAGAAGGCTATCACAATTGCTTAATCTAAGGAGAATTATTAAATTAAAACATCAACACCTGAAGCTTCTTGGGAAGAGAATAATATTAACCTAGAATACAGGGGGGTAGAAATATGGAAAAGAGAGTAATACAAAGGTCATCACCTGGTAGAAATTGGTTTTCATGAGGTCATAGCAGGCATACACCATATTAAAAAGAAAACCAAGGCTAAGAAGTGACCCCTGCACTCATCTTCCCTATCAGCAGCTTCTATCATTGCTACCACCATTAGAGTGTAGCAAAAGTTGTCTTTTTTCCTAGGGATGGATAGACTGTTTCCCTCTCAGATCTCGTCCCTCCTGCTTGGCAATTTCTTTCTCTGGGTTTGTTATTTTACTTGTAACTTTGCTTTGCAGTTTTCCACTGTCCATTATTAGCTGTCTGCTGAAGTTTCCTTTTTCTATCATCTGTCTTCCCTATTTCACTGTCTAGTATCTTCACACTCTCCTGTTCGCTCAGCATCTTTCTCTTTGATCTTACCATTTTCTTTTGCTTTCTGATCTGTCTTCTCTCCAGTGCAAACTAATCCTTTCATTACATAACCATTCCCCAATTTATGCATCTCGTTTCCTATTCTCTCTCATTTCCTTCTGTCTCATACATTGTTTTTTAATGTTTTCTCCTCATTGTAACTTACCTTTTCCCTACTTTCCTCCCTGCTACTCATAGCTCTTTATATCTAGTGCATTGACTTTAACCTTAGCTTGGGAAAGGGTTGCCCAAAACTTACTAACTTTTGCTTCCAAGTAAAAGTTAATAGCCTGTTTTATTTAAGAACAAGATGCAACAAGATTTAGAAGCCTTCAGATGTAATGAAAATGCCAATATTCTAGTAGGTATAATAATTTATTAAATAATATCCTGCCTTCCTGCTTCTTTAAATATTTAAAATCACTTTGCAACTCTTTCCACACAGTACACAAGCAGAAAGCAATTGGGCAAAAATAGCAGTCATTAACTTTGGAGATGCACTAAGCACAGCAGGTAGTGTATATGATCCAAATTCAAACCACCACTTCTCAGAAGCAAAGTCTGGAGGGGTTATGGTTTCTGCAGTAGACAGAGGGAGCATCATCTGAATGCTCGTTAAAATAAAACATAAGGACTGATCCTTATATCTTTATTGGGATGAGTAGACAAAATGAATTTGGGGCTCAGGACTATTATGCTTAAAAGGAGTAAAAAATCCTTAAACAAAACCTAAGAAAACAAATCTAGATTAATGGAATAAACTAAATATTAGTTAACTGTATTACAGGCTCTAGAAGATGGAAAGCTGACCTTTGCAAATGTGTACGTATGGTAGATAAAAGTCCTTAAAAGTTATTTTGAGGGAAATTGATTGCTTCTCTTCTCAGTGTGCAGAAGTGCAGTACATGTTAATCCAATACTGTCTTTAACAATTTTGATGTCTCTTGAGGAAAAGGTACATAGCTCATATTCGTAACAGAACATTAAAAAAAAGTATGCTATTGATTGGTCTTGCTGGCTGCACACTCTCTTTTTGTTACGTTAATTACAGCCACCTTCCTTTTCCACCTGCTTCATGAAGGTCAAAAGTTAAATTCCTGTCCAAAGCTTGCAAGCAGTAAATAGAGCCCATCTGACACCCAAAAAATAATTTTCTGTGAAGGTCAGGTTTGAGTCCCTTGTACCAGTGGGCATGACCGCAGTGCAGCTACATCAAAGCTACTCCAGGGTACCACAGGATTTTTGGCACGAGTACAGTGACTCCACGTAGTCGCACATTCAGAGGTGCCATTCTGAATCTGTCAGTGACCTCCAGGACACAGAAGCTACTGGGTTGTCCAGATTTGTTTCTTTCATGAACGACAGAACCAAGAAGGTTTTACTGCATTTCATATCCCTTGATTTCATGGAATCTCTATGTTAGCAGATTTTAAAACAACCACCACTGAAAATGTGTATTCACTGTGAAAGAACCATGGAAATGTTAATGAGACAGTAAGCACAGGCTGGACCACAGGCACAGGTGGGATTTCTGCAAAGCACTTACAGACTTCTATGTAGGGTCTGTGAGCTCCTCCTGTCCCCAGCCATAGGGAGAATGCTTTTGCTTGTAATGTTACTTCAAGTGATCAAAAAATTGTCTGCTAGCCTGGGCTGAAATAGAATGTGAGAAAGGAAAGTTATCTTAAAGCTGTTTGGTATCCAGGGAGTTAAAAAATATGTCGACTATCAGTCTTTGAAAATTTTCCTGCTTAGAAGTCTGATGTAGTGTCTTCTGTTATATATGAACAGTTGCCGGTTTCAGTCTCCAGCTCTGCAGACAGCTTTCACAAAAGGAAAGAAAAAAAAAAAATTGCAATTGACTGTAATTGGTTGCAGTCTCAACAAAAGGTCAAGAATTAAAGGTGGAAAAAACAGAACTAACCTTCTGCTTGCAGAGATGCCCTGGCTACGTGTGGGAGGAAGGGTGGTAAAAAGGCAGTGGGAGAAAGTTCACTCGGCCTTATCCCATAGCTGCAGAAATAACTGTCCCAAGGAAAAGGCTAAAGGACTTCCAGGTACAGGGATTTCAAGCTCTCACCTTTCCTGAGCACTGCATTTCCCTTAGTGATTTTTATAAATAATGATCAACGTGCCATTAGCTATGGCATTATACAGTAGCCTTCATGAAGTCAGGCCTTTCCATCTATATCAAGCAGGATAATATATTTCAAAGTCAAAAGGAAAAATGCATTAGGCAACATGATGGCAACTGTAACCCTTCTGGATATATTGCACCATAAATACTAGGAACCACTACAGTAGAGCTTTTATCACATCCTGGGCCTGAATGTAAGAGACTGTGGCTTCCACAAATCAGAAGAATTATACAATAAATCACTCTTCCTGATGTCATATTATTCTGAGCTGCCATCCCTAAAGAACACAGGATGGTCAATAGTTGGTATGACAAATGGACCAGGCACTGCAGTAGCTTTGAGACATACACTCATCTCAGGTTAATCAATGTAAAGGGAATAAAATATCCAACTCTTTGATACTGTTATTCAAAGCTCCTGTTTGGCAGAGTACTAAAATATATATGGCTAATTTGGAATTCAGATTGCCTTCCACAGCAGCCCTTCTGTGCTGTAGTACATGTAAGTAGGCATGTATTTAAATGCCTTGCAGAAATGGAACTTAGAAGGGAAAATGGGCTAATAAAGATTTAGGAGTCTGAGTTGACAGACTGACCAATTTTAAACTCAGACAAGGATGGCACTTTTCATGTTATAGGGAAGAAGGCACATATTGTTCATGTTTGCTACTTTGGAAGCAATCATACTTGCTCTGTTGGCACTGCCGTCCCATAATTATTTCCCTTATCCAATTAAGGCTGCAGCTAAAATTCCCCTCATAAATCTTTCTCCCCCAAACAATTCAATTGCTTTTACTTACCTCCACTGCCATTAGCTGAGCGTGCACTTTTAAAGCCTATTTCTTCCGCACGTTCAACTGTGGGGTCATGTGTTGACTTCAAGATTAATTTTCAAGCGACATGTTCTTTACTGGCACCTTGGCTTCCATGAATGGGGTGGGACAGGAGGTGATCCTATGTGACAAAGGCTTCATGTAACCCAGGGCACAGAAGAGCGGTGATACATTTAAAAGAAGCACAGAGAGATAGTTAACGCTGACTCCTGTGTAAGCGTTGTATAGCTGTGGCTATCTGACTCCTCCATGCCCAAAATGAAGTTATTACGGAAGAAGGCTTAGAAATGGGTGATGTAGGTGACATGTATGTTGTCTGAAACAGAATGGCCTCTGCACATGTGTAGGCCATTATTTAAAAAAAAAAATAAAAAAACCAGTCTGGCCTAAGAGCTGAGAATCCTCATCTTTATCCAACTATATCTAAATTCATACCAGCTGTTGTACCACATCAGACCTACCGCTTTTCAAATTGCTGGAATAATACCAAAATGGGGTCAAAAAAATACTGACTCTAGTCTGTTATTTTGGTGCAAAGCTGTGAAAGAACTGCAACAACTCTGTAAGCATCACTTAGCATAAATTCTGAAGACAATGTATTTGCAAAGGTCTAAGTGAAGCTTTATTTGATATAAAATAACCTTTACAATTGAAGCAGTCTATAGAAAATGAAAATAACCACTCTGTTTTATTTTTAGGAGCCAGATAGTATTTGCAGGGCTGGTGTAGTGAATGGGGAGGGAGAAGGAAGAAGCACCACTTGTAATTTTATGTGTAGAATGAAAACATATTTTTTATAGAGTAAAAAGTGCATGAAGTGAGGAACTTCTTATTGCATGGTCCTGTTTTAGGTACTTTTAAGAGAAGACCCCAGCTGAAGGAACAGATTATGGAAAGAGACATATACTGCAATACCAATATTTTATATAAATTGTTGTACCAAATATAATTTCTCTGGATGATTCTTCTGAACTAAATAAAATAATACAGCAAGAACATGCCTGCTTGAAACAGTCTCCAACTCAGTAATGAAAATGAAGGGGTGCTGAGACAAAACACCAAATTCTGTGTTTCGATGGCAGCTTCTCCTGAACTCGGCCATCGTGAGAGCTGTGCTAATACTAGCCCCTACTAATAGGAAGGCTTCTGATTTGTTGACCCTGTTTCAAGTAGGGAAAATTAGATAGACAAGCGAGGGTCTTAGGAGGC